>SAUE01002986.1:140654-159841 GCA_009724625.1 Deladenus siricidicola
TCCATTTCTCTCTACATGTCTTAATCTCTCTCTGTCTATTTGTTTGGTTACCCGAATTTTGCGCTCCGCGTAATTTGCGCCCCAGAACTCAGGCACAAAATTCGGGCAACGATTTGTTTGTCAGTCTATTTATCCCCAACTCTGTTTCTCTAGTTCTCTGTCTATTTTTCTGTCTGCCTCTCTTTCTATTCTCTTTGTCTACCTCTCTTTGCGTTTCATTCTCGCTCTCTCTCTCTCTGTCTTTGACTCACTCTCAACCACATATTTTATCCTCTCTCCATCTCTCTTTCTTTCTCTCTCTCTCTCTTCTTCTCTCTCTTCTCTCTCTCTCTCTTTCAAAAAACTCACCCTGGCCTCTTTTTCGAGCCGCTCGATCAGCTCAAGGTCCTTTTCGCCCACCGCGTCCGGCGTTATCGTGCCCAGGCGCAGAAAATTTAACACTAAATGAAAAATCTCGCCGCATCGATCCACAAATATTTCGTCCACGCCGTCATCGCTTTCGTCGAGGAGACGCGTCAGCCGCGTGTCGGGAATTCGCCGCAGCGTTTCCGTACTTGTCTCGTACCTATACATACATTATATGTGTATATACATACATACACTATATACATACATTATACATACGTGCAAATATTAATAAAGTTTGTCAAATAAAACATTTTTTCACGTAAAAATTCCCCCTACTGTACACATGCCACAGCCCCCACTCTCCCCACGCCACAGCACACATGTGCATCAGGGCTGGGCCGCAAATAAATTTCATTTGCAAAAACCGCAAATCGCAAATAAATTTTTATCTTCGCAAATCGCAATTTTTTGCCCAAAAAAGCCGCAAAAACCGCAAATCGCAACTCGCAAATTTTAACTGTTTCCCATTTTTTCAAAATTTGCGAAAAATCGGCCAATTTTTCGCAAATCGCAAATTTCACCACATGTGCATATATGTATATACATATATATATGCTGTCCATGCACATATGCTGGCTACAGTCTATGTGCAAATATGTATATATATATATATGTGCTGGCTACAGTGTACTTAACCCACTGATGGCCGCCGACGTTTAGCACAATGCGCCGAGAGCCGGAGTTGTTGTTGGCGGTGTTGTTGTTGTTGTTGTTGTTGTTGTTGTTGTTGTTGTGGTTGATAATGTTGTTGTTGTTATTGTTGTTATTGCCCTTGGTGCTCAAATTGGCGTTCTCTCCGTTCTCCGCTCCACTCACGACGCTAGCCTTCTCCGCGGACATGATGGCGTACGGTAGATTACGTGTGTTAACAAGATGCTACGTACTGTATATGTAAAGCGCAATGAGTGCAATCTTGATAAGCGCAATGAGTGCAATCTTGATAAGCGCAATGAGTGCAATCTGAAATTGTTCATTACTGTATGTAAATGTTTCACTACTGTAATAAGGTAGTAAGAAAAATAAACTCAAAATTTGTTACTGTAAACAGCCGTTATTGGCACTACAGCCATACCAAACCACCGTACACTCCGTACTAACTACCGTACAAACCGCACCAAAGCTACTACCACACTAAAGCTACTGTAAACTACCCCTTATTTGCTTATTTTTTATTCATGAAAAATAGAAATAAAATCGCATTTCTCGTTTTCGCATTCAAAAATTTCATTATTCATTAAATTAAACACTAAAAAACTTGAAAAAACCGAGCAATTTAATTTATAATTCACTAACGCAGTCAATGGAAAGCGAAAAAATGGGCAGATTTTTGGCGGAAAACACAACTTTTTTGCTTAAAAATTAATTGTCTACGCCTTTTTTCTGCAAGTTTTTAAGCTTCAAACTTATTTTATTTATTAATGATGGACTTTGGTCGTCGAGCTCGCTCACTCACCCTGGCGGGAAGTCGGACGACTAAAGAAATTGAAACAAAATTTCATCTTAATTTTAAAAAAAATCNAGAGAGAGGGTGAGATATCGTGATAGAGCATGATAGACAGAAAGAGTGAGAGAAAGATGAGAAAAGAAATGAAAAGAGAGAGAGACGCAGGGATGTATAGAGTGATATAGAGGGAGAGAGATATATAGAGGGAGAGAGAGAGAGAGAGAGAGAGATAGAGAGATAGATAGAGAGGGAGAGAGAGAGAGAGAAATTCCCCACGGTATTTTGTAATATGTAGTTATCGTGAAGGGACGAGACGAGATTTCTCATGGCCGTGCTACGAGGGAAGTGGTCATAAATCGTCCTAGTATAAAGGAAGAAGAAAACACCTTTTTTACCCTTTTTTACACCCTCCTCCACTTGAAATGATCGCCCCCACCCCCTCCCCCGAATTTTTTTCTATCTGACTCACTTAATAGGTCGTATTACAAAAGTTGAATAAAAAATTACCTTGTATTAGATTGTTCGCAAAGTTTGTTCATTTATTATAATAGTTTTTTTGAGTTGTTTAGTACTTCGATGAAAGCCACGAACACGGCCTTTCAAAATTTATGAATTTCGAATTTTTCATTACAAAAATTCGAATTTTTTATGGGCCAAGCACCCCCACTGCCCTCCCCACTCCCTATTTTTACTCATCTTTCTATCTTAGTGAGTTTCCCTATGGAAAAAATAACCCCCCCATTCTGTCAATGTTAGCGGGTTTCTCTCGAGAAAAAATTTAAAAAACAAAAAGAAAATATTCTCAAACAACCTAGAGCAACAAAAATAAAATGTCCATAATTACTAGAAGCTTAATTAAAAAAAGAATCAATAAAACTGAAAAAATGCGACTTTTCCAAAGCGAAAAAAATCTTTCCTTTTTTTGCAGAAAAATTTGCTCTTTACTCTTTCAAATTTCTCGCTCGTTCGAGTCAAGCGCGTGAAGTGCAAACAGCGGCGGCTTGAGGGTGCGCATTCTTCGCTGCTTTTTTTTTTGCTGTGTTCGTTCGTTTGAGATTTTAGCGCACTTTCTACGTAGCATACGCGAGCTAATCGCCCAGTCGAATTTCCATAGCAACTTGCGCTATTTCAATTTTTTGACGCTTAAAAAAAGCTTAAGGCGACGAAATCCGCGAGGAAGAAAATATTCAGGAAGAAAATTATAATATAAAAGTCACGCGTAATCTCTCGCTCAATCGGCGAGAAAATGAACGGCATTTCAGGAAAAAAAACTCCGGAAATGGCACACATTAATGCCTTCATTAATTAATGCATATGAGGTAATCGGTCAAGAAAAATTATTTAAAAAAATCAATTCTTATTGATATAATTTATCATATCAATGCTCATTGATATTGTGATATTGACATGAACATGATGATCTCGAGCATGCTGATGATGGCGTTTGCTCCACTCGGACTCTTGTTAATTTAAAAAATTTAATTTAAACTAAAAAACTAATTCGTAGAGATTTCATACGCAATAATATAGAATCGTTATCCAGTTATTTATTTATTGCTAAGTAGATGTGGTTGAGAATTTTTGAAAGAAAATATATACAAAAGTATGTACAAGTGTGTATCTACATGTGTATTCATAGTGTAATAATCGGTGTACGTTTGATTGCAATACTACTACTGTATTTATTAATGCTTTTGTTCTCCGAAATCGTCATAGAAAATACCTGATGAGGAGGAGTCGTTCTCCCTCGTGGGTCAGCCCTAGAACGGCCGCTGAACTGGGTTTGGCAAAGCCTCGGTTGACTTCGCTGGCAGAAGTTCGGTTTCCTTATTTTTAGCTAGACTGACTGACCAAGTGAGATCAGCTCACTCGACGCTTTTCCAGCGGGACGCCCATTATGTATATGTTTTCTACACACTTAGGTCACACATATGTGTACATAGACAATACACACACACTACAATAGTAGCATAATTATATATCGTTGTCTGACTTTTCTTTCTAGCCAACCAAAAAAATTGCAATTCAAAACGTTCATTAATTTGCGATTTGAATGTGCGCGCAAAAGTCGTTGGCCTCCTTTTTCAATATTTTAATGAAATTTTCGGACTTTCACAGGTGTCCAACAAACTCGCTAGAATTTACCCACGTTTCCCAAGGGCTCATGGAATTGTTTAAGAAAACCTCGTCACACAATTAATTCATTGGAAATTGGGCAGGGCGTCACTTTTTTGCAAAATTAACACGTTTGTCCTTTTTTCGAATTTTCCATATAGTTTTTTGACGTTTTCTGGCAAAACCAATAACATATTCGCAATCAAGACACAATTGGTACTCGTTCAGTACCCTTTGGATTTCTTTAAAAGTATATAACCAAAATTTTCACTAAGTTTTCATTCATTTTCTTCAAAACAACATCGGAAGTTGTTCAAAAACTATACTAAATATTTGGTAAAGCAACTTAAAGAGACACTCACCACGAAAAAAATTAAATGTACGCGACCGTGTCACTTTAACACATTTTGCAGAAACTTTTTCAGGAATGGGCAGAAGGGGCCGCGGAAGAAGATCATTATTTTTTACATTTTTATGCGGTGGCTGTTGTTCTGAGAGGAAATCGGGCGAGTTACCTTCACCAAAAATGCAGAAAGCAACTTTATCGCACGCGCTTGTCATCATTTTTCTCGAATATTTTTCGTGGGGTCTCCTCACCGTACCTGTAATCAATGTGAGCTTCATTTTGATCGCCGCCACTAATTAAATTAATAATAATATATTTTTCAGGTATTAGCTGAAACATTTCCGAACAATAAATTTCTTATGAATGGATTAATTCTCGGTTTAAAGGTATTTTATATTTTGATGATGTGGTTTTTATTGTGTTTATTTTTTTAATTATTGTGTGCTTTTAGATTTATTGTGTGCTTTTTTACATAAATTTTTTCATGTGATTTTCAATTAAAAAAAATTAATATAAACAATTAATCGCCTTCTCAAATTAAAAATCATTTTCGTACTTTGTTCGTTTTTACATATATCAATTTTTAGGGTTTACTGTCGTTTTTCAGTGCGCCGTTAATAGGCGCGCTGTCGGATGTTTGTGGACGAAAGAGATTTTTGCTGCTAACCGTATTTTGTACGTGTATGCCGATTCCGTGTTTAATAATCAGCCCATGGTCGGTGGTTTTTAATCTTTTAATTTGCATTTTTGGTCTTGCTTTGGAAAAAGTTGTTTTTATTTTAAAATATTTGAATTTTTCGTTTTAAATTCATTGCAGCAATGTTTTTTAGCGAATTCAATTCTCTTTAGGTGGTATTTCACGTTGTTCACATTGAGTGGACTGTTTTCCGTCACGTTTAGCGTGGTTCTGGCCTACGTGGCGGACATCACGGAAAAGCAGGACCGCGTCACGGCGTGTGGGCTCGTCTCCGCCACTTTTGCCGCCTCGTTGGTGACGTCGCCGGCGTTGGGCGCGTGGATTTCCACGCACTACTCCGACAATACCGTCGTATTGTTTGTGAGTTGTTGTGACAATTTTTTTTGTCTTAGAGGATGTCTTCTATTAACCGAATTTATCGAAGTCACAACCTTCAGTGAAGTCTGCTCAATGCCAAAAAAATTTTAAAATTTTCACAAAAGTTTACTATTGTTTGAATTTGTTTTTTAGAAAATGCTATTTTTTGATTTATAGGTGAAAAAATTATTTGGAAAATTTTCGCAATTGATTTTAGGCGACGATCGTCTTTCTTCTCGACCTGCTCTTTATAATTTTCTTCGTGCCCGAGTCGTTGCGTGGCAAAAATGTGGGCGGAGGCTGCTCGCAGTCCTTCGACGAAATGGGATGGCACAACGCCGATCCCTTCCTCATTTTGAAGATTGTGGGTGAGGATCGGACGGTTTTCCGACTAGCCGCCATTGTGTTTTTGTCCTACCTGCCCGAGGCGGGACAGTTTTCTTGCTTCTTCGTCTATCTGCGGCTAGTGGTGGGTTTCTCGTCGGAGGCCGTCGCCGCCTTCATCGGCTTTGTGGGCATCTTGTCGGTGATCGCGCAGACCGGAATTCTCTCGATGATTACGCGGCGCTACGGCGCCAAGCAGGCGATCGGCATCGGACTGGTCTTCCAGTTTTTGCAGCTAATTTGGTATGGCATAGGCACTCAGTATTGGATGATGTGGAGTGCCGGCCTTCTAGCCGCCCTCAGCCAAATGTCCTATCCGGCGATGAGCGCGTTCGTGAGCCTGCAGACGGAGCGCGAACTCCAGGGCACCGTACAGGGAATTCTAAGCGCTGTACGCGGACTTTGTCAGGGTAATTATATTTTAGAAAAATTTTGATGATTGTAAAATTGTTCAATTTTAATTTTTCGATTGATTCTGTATTTGTATTAAATGCTTTCTAGGCGATTTTTTTAATTTTTTAGGAATTGGACCCGCTGTGTTTGGCTTCTTTTTCTACATGTTCAACATGGACCTTACGGCCGACGAGGAGAGCACTGGGCACATTGGCGTGGGGCCGCAATTTCCCATGCCCAACATTCGGCTTCAACCGTTCGCGGTGGACAGTAACAAAAACCGCGTCATCGCCCCCTCCCGAAACTCGTCGGGCGGTGGCACTTCCAATTTTGCGAACTCTTCCGAAAGTCGGACCGGCGGAAATGACGCGGTATACTTCTCTATTTTTTGATAGATTATTTTTGAACAATTCTGCGATTATTTATGTTTTTTTACTTATTACGTGTTTTATGTTTATTTTTTGCATAATTACGTTATGTATATCAGTGTTTTTCAATTTCGGTTCCAATTAAATTCATTTGAAATTTTCAAATTCAAGTCAAAAATCAATTTAAAAGATTCTAATTTATGATTAAGCTCGCTGTTCAAATTTAACTCATTTTTGTTGATTAGGAAACTTAATCCGCTTCGCATCTCTTTAAATTAACTAGAAATAGAAAATTTATCAAAAATAATTAAATTGGAAGCCGCCAAATTATGTTTTTTCGAAAAATTCAAGCTGAACTTGATGCCGATTCATTTTTTGAAAAGGAGTAAAACACTAATGATTGCCAGAACGGTTGTTTAATATACCAACTCTTCTTCTTGTTTAGGGTTTTATACCTGGTCCGCCGTTTTTGTTCGGCGCTTTGTTGGTGTTCATTGCGCTCGTGCTGAACACGTCGTTGCCCGTGGGCAAGAAGATAATTTTGCGCCGCCACGGCAAATCGCCGCTGCATTCGACGCCGTCGACGTCGAGTCTTTCGCCGGGGTCGGTGGGCTCGTCGGAGTCGGCGGGCAGCGCCAAACAGCATTTAGACTCGACGACGACGCTGCTGATGTCATCCGACGAGAAGGAGGACCAATAAAACCCTGTTACGGAACCCGGATACGTGTGTGGGTAAACAAAATTATATCCCTTTTTAATAAACTCTTAATTTCTTAAGTGTCCCGTCATACGTTATTTGTTTCATTTTTCAAGCTAAACTGGTAGTAATCGGTCGCAATTCCAAAAAATTATAAAAATACCCCGCTACTTCAATATTATTTCACAAATTTTCATCTCCAAAAGCTCCCAAACGAATGGTATTTTCTGACAATAACTTAAGTAATTACTTTTCTGATTACATCCAGCGATTCTTGTTCCACGACCACCACCAGGAAGGAAGGGATTGCCAATTTATATTAAATTAACGTTGTTTTTGTTTTGTAAATCTTTGACCAATTTTTGGCTGTAATTCTATAAAATCGCAAAACATTACTTTTATTATGATTAATTGGGCGATATGATACGATGGATTAGCTGACTCGTAATAGAAATTTAGACTTTATGTATATCCCATTTTATTTGTATGTATACATTCTTTCAAGTTTCGCGTCGGGATTATGTACTACTCATCCACACCCGCGAATCGATTTTGGACGTGTTTTGCTTTGTCGAAAATAAGTTAGCGCCTTGCCGGACGATTATGGTTATACATATTTGTGATTTTTTCCTTTTCTCTCAAATAAAATCGGACACATCTGCCCGAACTGGTTTTAGATATTTTTATTTTGGGTATTATTATGTAATAAATTATTTTCTATTATACAGTTAGTAAATGGGGATGTACGTTGCTCATTTTTATTCATATACATATTGTCAATAAGGAAAAGCTGTTGGATTTAGTTATAGTCGAGGTTTAAGATCATAAATTTCGAGGGAATTTTTATTATTCCTATATACATACATATATGACTTTTATTATAATTTAAAAATGTGCACACATTTCCACTCGTTTTGTAAATTTTTCTAGAAAGTTTCAAACAAATTTTGACCATTTTAGACAATTAAAAATTGGGTTTAGATTATATAATTGTCATTGTAGCTTAAAAGTTGCATAATTTTGCGAAGAGTTGAGAAATTCAACGCAAATAATTTTGTATTCAGTGGCGAGCTTATCACTTTCCATCGTGGAATTTTTACGAAATTTTATGATTCATTAGTATGTAGTTAAAATCGACTTCCCTTAAAATTTGTAAACAAAAAAATAAAATTTGAATTTTAATTTGCAAATTGAACAAAAAACACTACGGAAAATTCCTGGGCTCGCCACTGAACATATGTATCTCTTGAGCATTCAAGGCCATTCTAACATTTTGATGGCAGGTTTAGGACACCATATTTCAGTTTAGGCCACCATATTCTGAAAATATGGTCAAACTCTACCTGCGCTCTATCCGGCGTATGGCGCTACCTGCCCGAATTTATAACCACAAAAAAGCAAAATGGGGGGGGGGGGCTAAACTGAAAAGTGTCCATATTTCTTCCTATGCAAATCCATATTCGTTGTGATTGAAAGTATTTGTTGTTTTCTGTATAAAATTGTTAGATACAACTGCATTTTTTCGAAGGTTCTATGAACAAATAAAACTCCTTCCACTGACGGCTCTTATAAATTAAATACAAAATGTATTCAAATGAATAAACCGTGAAAAAATCGACAAAATTCTTCAGGCATTAATTGTTAAGATGTTGGAGGGAGAATCGATACTTTAACATCAAACATTTGGGTGGGACGTATTGGGACTCCTAAAGATGGAGCTCTTGACATTTTTCTTGTAATTTTAACAAATTTGGAGTTTATATTCTTTACAAGAACATAAAAATAAATTATGGAAACTCTTTGCATGAACATTTTGAAGCAGCGCTTCCAAGGTTAACTTCGGATAAATTTCCATTCAAAAAATTAAATTACTAAAATTTCTACGTGTTTTTTCATACTGCAGACGTCGGTGCTCGTTGACGTATCGATCGCCTAAATTGGTGGGTGGAATATTTAAAATTGCAAAAAAGCGCGGGAAAGTGAAAATTTAAATTTTGCAAAAAAATAAATTTTGGAAACGCTTCCTGAATCAATTTTTTCAAATGCGCCATTTTTTGCAGTATTAAAAATTATTTTGAAGAGAAAATCTTCTGCAAGTCGAACGTGGTTCGGCTTACGTGCGAACATTTTTGCTTGGCCATAACTTTTTTCCCTTTTTACGCGTTTAAATATGGGAAACTCATTCGCAAGCCAATTTGTCACCAAAATTTTTTAGAATCTTTGTTTTCGGTATGTGGTTTAGCGGAGCTCTTCTGCTTTATTTTTTGATGAGGTTTTAATTCTCAAACAATTTTTATTTGGGAATATTTTATCCTCGGCTTGGAAACTTTTTTCGAGGAAAAACCGATAAGAACAATCCACTCAACAATGGAAATAATTAAAACTTACAAGTTCTGGATTCGAGTTGCAAGAGGTAAAAAAATTGCAGGATGGACAAAAAGCAAGAGCTAATTCCCAGTTGAGTATCAACGAAATGACCCAGCCGAAGAAATTTTTCCGAATTTTCGGCATTGAAATACCTTGTTTTTCAAATGGTCATAACTCTGCCAAAACGTGGCGAATCCGGATGCTTTTGGTGTTAGAAAATATTTTGGAATGTTAGCTTCCGAATGAGTCTTTCATTTTTCAGAAACAGTTGCGCATTTAAAGAAAGTTAGGGCCGAAAATAATTCCGACTGTTTACATATGACATTTTATTTTAAAGTTGTATGGAATTTAAAAAAGCGCGGGAAAAATGAAGTTTGAATTTGTGGTCTGCCGAAAAATGCACATTTGAAATTTGTTTTGGAATTTTTTGGGGGAACCAATTTCAAATGTGCGCTCTCTGCATAGGACTCAAAAAGGGGTCGATTTGCTGGCTTCGCAAAAGTTTCACCGTCGTTTTTGGACCGTAAAATTTTCCTCGTAGTTTGCTTTGAAATGTGTGGTTTACCTATCTGAAGTTTTTTTAAGTTTATGCATTGTGGGCACTGGCGGGGGCATATCCTACCAACCCTCTCTTTAATTAGATTATTTCTTAGATTTTTTTGGGTGTAACCGCTTATTTTAATTGTAAATATTAATTTTATTGATTCGAGAAGAAAGTCATGGCCTCTCGTCAAGCACGAAAGAAACCGCTATTGAAAGAAGTGCCTGATGTGGTATATGAGACTGTCGAAGGCCGCACTAAACGAGTCTTCACAAAAGGAGCATTTCTCGGAAAAGGCGGTTTTGCTCGCTGTTATGAACTTATTGACAATGCGACGAAAGCCGTCTACGCGGGAAAGGTCGTATCAAAAATGCTCTTGACCAAAAAACACCAGAAGGACAAGGTATTGTGGTGAACTTAATCAATTGGAGTATTGTGTAATTTATAAATTTCTCAGAATTCCAAATACTTTATGCTTTTTAGACAAATTTTAACCAAATGTTTGTTGATGGGGCTTTATTTTTTTGTTTTTTGATTGCCAACGCAATATTCTGTATTTAAAATAAAATGCTATTTAGATGTCGCAAGAGGTTCAAATACACCGAGGTCTCTCTCACCCGCATGTCGTCAGGATGGACGGTTGCTTTGAAGATGTGGATAACGTGTATGTGCTTCTCGAGCTGTGCTCGCGCCGTTCGCTAATGGAACTTCACAAACGTCGTCGTGCTGTGACGGAGCCAGAGGCGCGCTATTTCACATTTCAAATCGTCTCCGCATGCCAGTATCTTCACTCAAAGAAGATCATTCATCGAGACTTGAAGCTGGGCAATTTGTTTCTGAACGACGAGATGCAAGTTGGTTTCATCGCTTTGATATTTTAGCGAAATTACTTTTATTTCTATACTTTTTTAATTGATTTTTAAATTTTTCAGTTTGAATTTTTATTTTTAGTTATTGTTAATGCGTTAGCGAAATTTGAGGCTATTAGTATTCAGTCACAAATTTTTGAAAAAATTACTTTTTTACTGAGTGAAATTTGGGTTTTTAATGATCACAAATTTTTTTAGTGATATTTAGGTTTTTTCCAAAGAAGTCGAATTTAATAATGTTTTTAAGAAAAAGGGATACATTATTAATGAATTTTGGGAGAAAAATTGGAGACCGACATAACAACCAAAATTTGAAGTAAGATTTTTGTCTAATGTCATAATAATAATCATTTATTACGTCGTACAAACGAACGCGAGAGAAAAGAACACAGAAACAATAATAGTAGGATAACATAAAATAAAGATAATTAAACGGATCTTTACCATTTTTCGGTGAAAATCGGTGACTTTGGATTAGCTACTACTTTGGATTTCGATGGTGAGCGTAAAATGACATTGTGTGGGACGCCTAATTACATTTCGCCTGAAATGCTGGACAAAAAAGGACATTCGTTCGAGGTGGACATTTGGGCAATTGGATGCATTCTTTTCACTTTGCTGGTTGGAAAGCCGCCATTCGAAACGGAAACGTTAAAGGTTTTTTCTCTTCTTCTATGTTGGATTAATAATAATTTATATGTTTTTGTATACTTCTTTATTTCTTCAAAATGTAATGTTGCAGGACACCTATTCGCGTATAAAAAACAACCAATACACGATTCCACCGCGAATAGGCCAAAATGCGGCACGTCTAATCACCGAACTGTTGGCGTCGGATCCCGCCCGACGACCCACCGTTGACAAAATTCTGAGCGCGCCGTTCTTCACGCAAGGATTTCTACCACCGCGTCTGCCTACGTCGTGTCTTACGATGGCGCCGAAATTCAATACGGAAGCCGTTAGTGGCGGTCATGGAGATGTACGTGTTTTTAGTGTGATTTGTCTTTGTCAAGGAGAAAAGTTTTAATTTTGTTGATTGAAACAAAACCGAAAACTCGCAAAAAAATGTGTCGAATTCAACACAGTAGCAAATTTGGATTTCCTCCGCAAACATGAATTGTAATTTAGGTTTTGCGACAAGAGAACTTGAATCGTCGTTCGCCAGCTCCTCACCGCGTACTTGCCACCGTTCCGGAAACTCACGTTCTCAAATCTGACAGACAGGACGCGGCGTCGGTGCTTGTGACAGAAAGAGCGCCGGGTATAGCGATTTGTTCCCCCATTTTTTTGATCATTTTTTATTGTTTTAATTTTAGGAGAGCGCACGGATTACTTGGGTGAATTGTTCAGCCAGCTTACAAGCCTATCGAATTCGGATCCGGAGAAGTTCAACATCGAATATCTTGGTTTGTTGTTTTTGAAGTGAATTTGTGATTTTAATTTCGCATTTGTTGTAGGTGAAGTTCAAGATCCGGCGTCGTCGCCCATTTACTGGGTATCGAAGTGGGTGGACTATTCGGACAAATACGGCTTGGGCTATCAGCTATGCGATAACAGCGTGGGCGTACTCTTTAACGATACTACGAAGATTATATTTGACGCGGCTGGAGAGTAGGTTTTTCGTGAACTCGAAAAGCAAAAATGTACGAGTAAATAAAATATGATTTAATTTACTCTGAGAATTTTGTACATTCTGTACGAATTTTGCGTCCTGATCCAAATATGGCTAATATTGAATATATTCGAAAATAGAAAATCAACTGTTATGTTAAGTCTGAAAAACTACTGGATGAAGTACAGTGCAAGTTTGAAAAATTCTGAAGAAGAGAAGAGTTGGCAAACTCATTTATTTTATTTCATTTTCAGATTAGAAAATATTTATTAATGGCGTATTTTGGAGGCGATTTTTGAACCCGCGCTCAAACTTATCGTTTTTTGAAATAACCCAGCGATTTTTAGGCAGATTCAATATGCGGAAAAGAACAACGCCGAGCACTACTATACGCTCAGCAGATATCCGCCGGCGTTGCAGAAGAAAGTGACGTTATTACGCTACTTCCGCGCTTACATGAACGAACATCTTCTCAAAACAGGCACCAACATCAAGAAGCGCGACGGCGATGAACTGGCACGTCTTCCATGTCTACACACATGGTTCCGCACCAAGTCGGCGATTGTGCTGCATTTGAGCAACGGCACGCTGCAAATTAACTTCTTCCACGTACGTTGCTTTATCTTTCGATCATTTTTCGAATTTTTTTTCGATTGAGTTACGGTATTTTTGGCGCCATAAGAGAAGAGACCGTAATTAGTTTTTGGTTATCAAACAATTAAAAAATTTATTGAAATAAAACTAGTTTATGTATAATTTGCCATCCTAATGTTATAGGATGATTTCACTAGGCTTGTTAAGAGAAATTTAAGATGTTCAATTTGGAGAATTATTAATGAAATAATTTTAAAGTGCTTTCATTTTAAAGGACCACTCTAAGTTAATCGTGTGTCCGTTGATGGGCGCTGCGACATACATAGATGGCAATAAGTCCGTCGCTACGTACAAGTTTTCTCTGCTCGAGGAGTACGGATGCCCGAAGGAGTTGTGGACACGTTTGAAGTACACGAGGGTGATGGTCGAACGTCTCATGTCTCGGAACACGAATTCCGTGCCCGGTTCCTTGAGCACTGTCAACGTGCGATGCCAAAGCGAAGGCGGCACCCACTTCGGCGGCGGTACCGAAGGTACTGCGGTCACCGGCGGAATCGGCAGTGGAGAGCCGCCGTTGCAGTTACCGCCGTCGGCGATGTAACGTGAGGATGTGTGTATGTGGGCGCTTAATAAATTTTCGAACAATCTTTCTTCGGTGGCGTCGCCAGGAATTTTTTAATGGGGATTCAACCAATTTTTTTCAATTTTTCAAAACACCAAAATTTAAATTTTTACGTGTAAAAAACAATTTCCAAAAAATCTCCGTGGTAGGTTTTCCCCAGACCCTGACGACGTCCCTGTCTTCTTTTATTGACTCTATAATTATTATTGTTATTGGTTTCCGTTGTTTCTTTGCTTGTACGAAACTTAAAAAACATTTTCATCTGTATTATTAATTGAACTTATTCCCTGCCGTACAAAAGAGAATAAAAGGATGATGCTTACTGTCTAAGGTTTCCGACGTACACAGTAACAAAATACACATGATAGACATCAGTACCAGCGCGAGGGGGGGTCGGACCCATTTTTGGACCTCCCCCCCCTCGCCAAAGTATGATCAACACCAAGAAATGCACATAACTAATCGACGAATCCCATTGACTTCGTACTAAAAAATCGATGTAGGGTTTCTATTTATTTTCCCTCCAGGAGCGCTAATGTTTGAGGTGCTTGATAATGACTACTTCGACTACCACTTAGAGGAGAGTTGTGATTTTTCGATTTGAATTGTTGTAACGAAAATGTTTTATAAATTGCATATTTTTATACAAATAAAATAACAAATCAAAAAATCATTGTACTCGAACTTCAGTCTGATCGATTCTACCCGCAAATGATGACATCGCGCCGAGGTGATTTTCGTCAAGAGCTTGTGCTCGGGCCACGTTAATCGTGTGCGAGAGGAATCCCTGCTCGTTAAGGCAGAAAATGTCGGGCGATTCGCCGCCCACTAGCGTCAAGCCGCCAATGCCGGCAGCGGCTTTGGCCCTACGCGTCGCCGGCGGCCGAGCGCTGCGAATGGTGCGGATTGCGTGAATGCCGTGTAGCGGGACGCTCAGAACATGGCCGCCCGTGTAGTCGAAACGCTGGAGGCGCGTGCCGTCTGCGTCCGCGCCCCGACCGCCGGCCGCAATCTGACCGTTCATCATCTCGACTGCCGAGTAGATTAGCGGCACATCCGATAATTCGTCTTCCGCTTGAGATGAGTCGGGCGGAGTGCTCGGCGATTCCGTCAATTTGCTTATGAGACTTTCGGAGCCGATATGCCACAGGCCAAGCGCCACGCCACCGCCGCATACCTGAAAAAGAACACGATAATTTTTAGTTAAGTGAACGTCCCTTTCATTTGCAAACTGGCAATGGAATAGGAGCTAAACACTTAATCTTAGTCTATTTGAAAAAGAATTTCTAAAAACATACCACAAAATCATCATCCACGTCGAGCGTGTAAACGCCGCGAGTGAAATTTGCGCGGCTGACTTTCGGATTTTTGGCGACGCGAAGCGTCCGCGCCGGCCGTTTGCCCGCCCGCACGTCCCACAAATGTAGGGTGCCGTCGTTGGAGCAGCTGGCAAACTCGAAATCCGACCCTTGAGCCTCGCTGCCGGCGCCCTGTTTCCGGCGGCGCGCCGCGAGTTTGTTCACCTGCTCTGAGTGGCCGTCGAACGAGAGGATGACCTGAAAGAATTCTGTGGGTTTCTTAGATTGTGCTTCAAGCTTTATTACATAACCTGTCGGTAACACAATCATCAAATTTTACCAGGGCTGTGATTGGACTCATTTCTTGACTTATGATTTCTTTGAATTCAACGTCATGTTTCATAAATCACTTTGGATTTTCGACTGAAATATGAAAATAATTATATATTTTTACTTAAGTTTTACTTCAGGTCAAGTTTTACTTTAATATTTATTGAAATGAGCCTTATTTAAAGAAATTATTCATTTCTACCACGATTCAAATGATTTGAATCACCGTAGATCACACATGATTTATCGTCCATGACACAGCGCTGAATATAACATGAGAATTTTTTTCCATTTTGCAACAAAAATCTTAAAAAAATATGCTCAAAATTTCTGTTAATTTTTTTATATATTTTTTATCATATGATATGTGATGGAATATTTAGGGAACCTTCTTAAGTTCAATATCGCAAAGGCGAATAGATCCGTCGCCACATCCCACCACGACGTTCTGGCCGGCTTTTTGATTCGAAAGCGCCAAAACGTCGTTGATTTCTGAATCCGCGAATTTCGAGCACTCCAGAGCAGACGGCTTGGTCGTGCTGCGCGTGGCACTCTCCGAGATTGATGCCCACGCGAAAAAGTGCAGACGACCGCCGCCGTCACCGGCCGTCAAATAGTTGCTACCTAACAAAACCACCAAATTTTTTAATTATTGAAAGAACAAATTTGGTCAAATTTCCAACAAAATCGCCATATTTTCTCGGTTTAACGAAAAAAGGCAAAAATAGATAAAATAATAAAAAGCATTATTGTTCCTTACCTGTCAATGTATCCAAACACAGAGGCGTGACTCGTGGTATCTTCCAAAATGCGGAATTGAATGGGGAATTGGCGGTGTGCGGTGAGCTGAACGTTATAAATCGGCCGTATGCATCAAGCGCGACGACCTGACTCCCTAAATCATATATTTTTCCAGTAAAATGATCCAAGTATTTTTTTACATTAAATATTTATAAATGATATAAAATATTTATAAAAAATATATGTTACCATCCTCCGAGAAGCATTGATCGATGACGTTGGTATAGTGTTCACGAATGACATCACGAACGTTGTCAAAAGACATTATTGCTAAAAAATTCCATAATAACCCAAATTTTTATATCGAGCCTAATGGAAATTGGATAAAAGACCCGATATTTTTATTTTACACACTCTCTAAAAATATATTGAAACGCTTGCAATATTGGGCGGGCATGGGGTAAGCCGGAGATTGTTTTAGCCATGAAAAGTGCATTTACATTTTTCAAAATTTTACCAGATTGCCACACATTTTCAAAAAAAATTTTCTTTAGAAAATGTTGAAAAAATTGCCCCGATTTTTTTGTTTTCCTGCACTACATCGCCTACGTGGACTACATTTGTTATCACACCAGTCCATTCTCATTGATTTATTTTCTTAATGTACGTAAAAATTGCACTTTTTGTGCATATTTTTATTATTTTCATTTAGAATATGCCAACATTTCTTGTTTTTAATCTTGTTTTTAGTTATTATTTTCCGAGATACATTTTTATGATCGTTTTTTTTTCATCTGACCTTATTAAATTAAAATTGGTAATGTTTAGAATTTGGCTGAAATTGGATAGATGACGTCCGTGAAATCGCTTCTCGACGCCCAATGCGGCGCGCAGGCGCCGCTGGTTTCGCTCTCCAAGAATTACGGCCAGTCGAATTCGTCGAATCTCCTGCCAAATCGGATGTTCTCACAGTCGGATCTCGTAAGTTTTTTTCTTCGTCAAAACGTGCTTTAGCCTCTTTTTTTGAATAAATTTGAAATAATTGTTTTTTGCAGTTGATTCAGGAATATTTGCGTAATGTCGCCGCCGAGACGAGCGCGCCGTCCACATTCGATATGTCGGCGCTGCTGCGGCAATGTCAACCGTCTTCGTCGAACATCAACCAGGACAATAAGATGCAGACAAAGTAGACATTTTTAACAAAGCATACATGTTTTTGAGTGATTCTCTAAAAATAAAAATGCTTTAGACAGCGAAATGACGTTAATTTGGCGCTCTTGGAGAAATGGACGTCCGAGTATCGCGGCCGTGTTCAGTCAGCATCGGCGCAGTCGAATAACGCCGCCGAGTGGGCGAACGCCTATCTGCAATCACAAGGCTCATCGGCGATGACCGACGCGTGGCTTCAGTCCATTCATCCGCTGGCAGTCACAGCCTCACTCGGCTCAACGTAAGTGAACCGGGCTGGGCGTTCGATTAATAAAAATTTTTTGATTTTGTATTTGAAATTTAACGTTCAATTTTTCTGAAATTTGTGTATTTTACATTTTTGGCGGGTTTTAAGATCTTTTTTAAAAATATTTGAAGGTTTTAAGGTTCTTTACTTAAATTTTTAGCGCTGCACAACAACCACAATCTCAAGGCTGGGCGTCCGACTATTTGGAGAAATTCGACACCGTCGCCGTCCGAAACGATGGAGGTACCACTGCGCCGTTGGAGGCGGGCGACGTCACCGACAGCGCGGCGAACGCGTGGATGGACGAATATCTGCGGCGTTATCCTGCCACCACTACCGAAAACATGGACTATAAGGACTTGAACGATGATGCGTTTGAAATTTTTTCGCGATATGAAAATGCGTGGCGAGACGCGGAATGGGCGAATACGAGCGGCGAGAAATACGCTTTTCGCTCGGTATATATTTTTAATTATTTTTTTTATTACTGGTTTATTTTGTCTGTTCATTTGAAAATTCTGGAAATGTTTTAGTTTTTTAGATTTATTTAAATTTGCGTGTTAGAATTAATTAATCTTTAATTTCTAACGTGTGCTTAAACTATCTTTGATTCGAAAATTCTCATTTTTATTAAATTTTTAGGAAAATGCATTTGCGAATGAAAGCGAACCGTTGGCAAAAGCGCATGAATTCTTTTCTCAAGGCAACCTTTCCGACGCCGTACTCTGTTACGAGGCGGCCCTCCAGCGCAATCCCACCGACGCAGAGGTAATTTCTTCATTATTTAAATTTTTTATAAAGGATTTTTATGTTTTTAAATTTGTTTACAAATCCCAATTTTCAGACATGGTGCTCGTTAGGCCTCTGCCATGCGGAGAATGAGCAGGACGGCGAGGCGATCGCCGCGTTTCAACGCTCGCTTGAGCTTGAGCCGCTGAGTCGACGGACGTTGCTGGCGTCGGCGGTCTCGCTGGCCAATGAGGGTCTTGACACGTCGGCAATGCGCCACTTGGACCAGTGGATTGCACAGTACACGAGCGGCGAAACCACCGGCTCGAAGGCTTTTGTGGATGACGCGTTCGTCGTGGACGAATCTTGGATTCATCGGGTAGAAGAATGTTTTGTTATTTTTATTCTTTTGAATTGATATGTTTTACAAGTAAATCTTTAAACATTATAATAATTTGTTGTTTTAGTTGGAAGAAAAATTTTTGGATGCAGTTTTAAATTTGAAAACGGAAGACAGTTCGATCGCGGCCGAATTGCACAATGCACTCGGCATTTTCTACAACTTGACGCAGAACTACGAGAAGGCGGTGGAGGCGATTCGTGCCGCCATCTCTTTAACACCCGAGGTAAGGTGTATATTGGAATAATTTTTTATGCAAAAAATAGACAAATCAAATGCGCGCGGTGACTAATTGTGGAGTAATTACGTAATTATAATTGAATAAATTTTAAAATATTTGTTATGAAGTCCGGATTTGGTGTATAATATGGTGTACAATTCCAGTTCATTAGAATATATGTTTGCGCATACGTAAAAGA
>SAUE01002986.1:182192-192718 GCA_009724625.1 Deladenus siricidicola
CTTTCTTTCTTTCTTTCTTTCTTTCTTTCTTTCTTTCTTTCTTTCTTTCTTTCTTTCTTTCTCTTTTTCTTTCTTTTTTTCTTTATTCCTTTCTTCCTGCTTTCTTTCTTTCTTGCTTTCTTTTTATTTATTTCTTCCTCTCTTTCTTTCTTACTTTTTCTTACTTTGTTGTCTTACTTTCTTTGAAAAAGAAAGAAAGAAAAGCAATGAAAAAAGAAAAGACCTTTGCGGTGAACTTTCAATGAAATTATGAAATAACTTTGATAAAAATACAAATGAGAATGAGAATGATAATGAGAAAAAATAAAAAATGAACATAAATTGTACCGAAGAGAACCGGTTCACAGAGCAAAACCGAACCCTTGCGCGAGAATATTTATAGCACACTTTTCTGTGGCTTATCAAAAAACTAAAAGAGGAATCCGAAAAATTATGCAAAAATATGTATAATAGAAAAAATTTTACAAAAATGTGGAGAAAAATCCTCAAATTTGAGGGAGGGGGGGTGAATAAAATATAGAAATTCAATAATGAACAGAGCTTTGGCTTGAATCTGCAAATAATCCAGATCCGGATTCATCTCAGGTAGAACTGCCAAATCCGAAATGCATCGACATTTTTTCCAAAAACGCATGTAAAAAATGCCAAGGCGGATGCAAAGAATGCATTTTTATGATAAAAATAAATCCGCTTCTTTTCGCCAAAAGCCTCTAAATATGAGCAATGTGTAAAAGTGGAGAACAAACGAAAATAGTGAGTGAATTTCATCACAGATGTAGTGTTGTAACTTGAATACTTTTTGAATCCAAGAGGATCTAAAAATGGATCCAAGCAAAAACAAGTTGGTATAGATTTGCGTACCAGACACTAACGCCAAATACTTTGGCGTACCTGACATTTGCGCACTAAGTGAATCCGGTGCGCAAAAGTCAGGGACGCAAGTGTCTGGGAAGCAACTAAAAGTCCGCCAACCGTTGGGCCATGATGCACAAGTATCCGAAAATTGTAAATTGTAAAAATCTTAAAAATTAAGAAAGGACTTCAAAATTAAAGATGCGAACTTTAGGCTTGCAGCAAGTCAGCGAATACCAGAGGTACGACGGCTGGTTCAACAATTTGGCGAACCCCGAGTGGGGTAGTGTGGGCAGTCGGCTGCATCGCGACGTGCCGAGCAACTATTTGGATGGCGTCTATCGGCTCAACCACAATTTACCGTCGGCGAGGGCGATTTCCGGTCAGTTTTTTTTGCTCTTGTGTTTTGGCCACAAGCTTCCTTCAAGTTCAATTTAATTCTCAATTTATCTTTCTCAAATTCTCTTTGATTCTGTAATTCTCTATTACTATTTTTATAATAATTATTTATAAATTATAATTTTATTGATTTAAAAATAAATTTGTTTATTTTTTCAAATATATTTTTTAAATTATTTCTTAAATATTTTTTATTTAAAAATAAATTTGTTTATTTTTGAAATAAACATTTTTGAATTATTTTTTAGTTAAAATATTTTTATATAAATAAGCTTCCAATAAAAAAATCAAATTAACCTAACAGTATTCATTAGAGCTGCATCGAGTCTAAAATTTGAATCCCACCCCCTAGTATCAGAGCCCGAGTAGCAAAAAAATCTCGAGCCTGAGTGGCAATCGTGCTCAATTTTGGAAATCTAGTCCGAGTATAACCGAACACTAAAAAATCGAGTACCGAGTATTAAAAAATTGTAATCATGTTGTTAATATTTTTGGTATATGTATATCAGGGGTGCTACGAAAATAATTTTTCAATTTCGTAAATCGTAAATTTTCAGAACCTCGAAATTTCGTAAATCGTAAATCGTAATTTTTGCCCAAAAAAGCCGTAAATGTCGTAAATCGTAAATCGAAAATCGTAAATTTTCAAATTTCCATTGAAAATTTGCATTTTTTTTCAAATTTTTTCCTAATTTTTTTTTCAAGAAAGTGCTGTTCATTTTGCTTTTTTTGCTATTTTTATTTTCATCTGACCGTTTTTGAATTTGTCAACTTTCTTTTTCCACTAACATCGACATTTTTCGCACCAATTCAAACACATATTGAGTTAAAAAATTTAAATTTTCTTGGAAAATGTTGAAAAATTTACGAAAATTTACGAAAATCGGCCGATTTTTCGTTTTGGGCCAAAAAAGCCGTAAATACGTAAATCGTAAATCGTAAATGTTAGCACCCCTGATGTATATGTTTAACACATACATATATACATATTAATACACATGTTTGATTCGGTAAATTTTTTAATTTTTTATTGAATGCAAAAAAGTTGTCATAAAAGTATTGAAAACATAATAAATTCCTGCAAAAAATTACAATTTAGTGAGAAAAAAAGACCACAAATCACTTAAAAGAGACGGTGGGACGTTGGGCCCAGTGGCCTTAGTCGTGAACCACAAACACGACGGCGGCGCCGGGGACGAGACCCGGTTTTATACTGCCCCGGTCACCTGTGGGGCTTACCGTCTTAACTATAACTTTTCGAATCCGATCGAAGTCATAGCGATGTTTGGTGCGGCTGGAAAGCGTGCCCGGCACTCAGCAGACCGCTTTCAGTTAGGGTTAACAAAATTGTTGGCCCTTATATAACGCACTTCCGGCGATTCTCAATTTCCAGATAGATTTCAATAACGGCAAATTATTGGGAAAAATGTGGTACTTTCTGACTATTATTAATGTTTTGGTTGATGCTCGAATCTGAAATGAGCGACCTAACCAAGAAAATTCCGAGTCCGAGCCCGAGCATCTTGCCATGACACAGAGTTGAGCCCGAGCATAGGTGGCCGAGTACTCGGTTTTCGAGCCTGAGTACTCGATGCAGCTCTAGTACTTATGTTCAATACCGGTTAGGCATTTGAGATGGAAGATACATATGTATGTAGTAATTGTAAAAATAAGCATAACAATAGTGATTTATTTAGATTTGGTATTCAAAGGGCCTGCCGGAATACCCAGTCAGCGGAACCTCACGACAATGATTGCGTTCTTTAGTAAGTTTTGCCGTATTTAGTAAGTCTTACTGTATTTAGTAAGTTTTACAGTATTTAGCGTCATACCGTAGTATTTGGGAACTTTTAACGTATTTAGTAAGTTTTACAATATTTAGTACATATTTAGTATGTTTTATCGCATTTATTACGTTTTATCGTATATATAAAGTTTTACCGTATTTTTTGAATTCATACGCATATATGCACACCACACCAACATTTTTTCAAATAAAAATTCCAACTTTTAATGAAGGTCAGGTGGTGGCGTACGAGATTATGCAGTCCACACAAAACAGTTGCCCACTCGAAATGCACAAGATCCCCGTGCCGCGCTGTGATCCGGTGTTCGACGCGCTGTGCGAGGGCAAAACCGAAATTCCCTTCGTACGCGCCAAATACGACAAGACCACCGGCCAGGGCCTGAACGCGCCAAGGGAACAGGTAGAGCTGTGGAGACTACACACTAGCGTCTGTAGTTATTTATTTTTTGTTGAAAGACATCACAACTATCTTAAAATTGAATGACATTATCGAAAATATCCAGACATAATGTCCAAATATAATGAAATGTTTTTGGTTTCAGATTGTTTCAACTCAGAATATTATGACAATGATACATATATCAGCAAACACTCCCCCTCCCCTCTCCCATCACCAAGGTCACACTTTAGTGGCTCATCCATAGGCCCCCTAACCCAGCAAGGTTAGGGGGGATTCCGAATTTATTTCATTTTCAGACTCAAAATTCGAAATTTTTTGGTATTTCGAGTCGGAATTCAAAAAATTCAACAAATGAAGCCATGAAATTTTCGAGAAATTACTGTCTCCAACATTTCCTTAGACATGAATTATTTTTCAAGTTTTTTATAATCAAAAATGTCTGAAATTTGCTATCTCATTTTCTGTAAGCAACAATACAGAAAATGAAAAATATTAACTATGTATTACATATTCTGATTGTTTTTGAGCCACGGAATTCCGAATTCCGAATTTTTTTAATCATCAATATTCCAAATTCGGAAGTGAAAATTTTTACTTCCGCCCAATCCTGGTACCCAGAAGATAAATTCCTACAAAATCAAGAAAAATCTTCTTTTTTCATCAATCAAAATTTTATTTTCGACTATCTGCTCTCTCATGAAGATATTTTCGGATTGATATCATCTTGAAAAATAACAATCAATATTCGCTAACTTGTTAGGTGAATGAGCGAACGAGTTGGATTGACGCCTCTTTCCTCTACAGTACACAGGAGCCGTGGGTGGGCGCTTTGCGTTCCTTTGAGAACGGTACTTTGAAGGAGGGTTTAATGCCAGGTAAAATTTCGGTAAAAATTATTTCAACAATGCTACAGTTACAGCAAAAAGCGAAGATAAATTTCGAAAAACAATTCTTACCACTTAAAAATAATTTAAAATTAATTTTTAATTTTATTTGTAATAGAATTACAAAAAAATATCAAAAATTTTTGTAGGCTATCCACCGATTAACGAAATGCACATTCCGCTCATAAATCCACCGCCACCACAAATTCATCGGCTTATGAATCCGGAGAGATTGTTCAGTAAGCTAAAATCTACTTTTTGGTATTAAAATTGAATACGTATATCGTTAATTGTATGTAATACATATATATGTTAGCACCCCTGATGTATACAGTAACTGTAGAAATGGTAATGCATTTTGTTGGCATTTAGTCCTTGGCGATTCGCGCATAAACGAGAATCCGGGACTGCTGAGTTTCGGCTTAATTCTCTACCGATGGCACAACATAAACGCGATGAAGCTGAAGCGCGAGTTTCCCGACTGGACGGACGAGGAGCTCTTTCAGGGCGCTCGGCGAATTGTCATCTCGACGCTACAAGTGGGGGAAATTCTGCAATTATTTTTGTTTTTTGGGGAATTACCAAGAATTTTGGCCACTATTCAAATTAAGTTAAATTGAGTCATACTTTTAGTGGAAATGTAAAAATGTAACAAAAATTGTTGTTTTTTTAATTTTTTGTATTAAGATTTTTTAACCGTAGGCCAGTACATACAGTGCTATGGAGCCACAAAAGAATGGCATAGCTCTTGCTGCGATTAACCAAACATCCTCAAATTTTGTCTGAATGTGTTTTTAAACCAGAAAATCAAATATTTTGAAGTTTGTAAAAACCTCACTTGCAAGATTACTGTAAAATAGCGATATTTCGGCTGTTCAAAAGTATGAAGCCACACCCCCTCCCCTCAAAAATATAGAAAATGTTTACAAATGTAAACAAATTCTTTTAACAATCTTGAATTAATAAATTGGAATATTTTTACCACTAAGATATCTTATTCAAAAAATATCTCAATTGCCCATTTTACAAAGAAAAAATGGGCGTTTTATATTTAGGCTTTAATGGGGATCGAAAAACACTGTTGTGTAGCTTTTTTAAATTAAAATTATATTATTACATATTTAATAATTTGTTATATGTATAGCGTTTTTAGAACGTTATTCTTTACGAATTTGTGCCGGCACTGTTGGCGATTAATCGCGACCAAATTCCGCCCTACGAGGGCTACAAACCGCACGTGCCGCCCGGCATCTCCCACTCGTTCGCCACAACCGCGTTCCGCTTTCCGCACTCGATCGTGCCGCCCGCGTTGCTGCTTCGCAAGCGCAACAGCTGCGAGTTTCGCGACGAGGTGGGCGGCTATCCTGCGCTACGCCTCTGTCAGAATTGGTGGAATGCGCAGGAGATTGTGCGGGAGTATTCCGTCGACGAAATCATGCTCGGAATGGCGTCACAAATCGCCGAGGCCGAGGACAACATCATCGTCGAGGATATGAGAGGTATTTTTCAGTGATTTTCAGTGTTTGGAAAAAGTTTATGAAAAAGTTCTCGTATGAGCCTGGTTGGTTCGTGAAAAAAATAAGTTCTTGGCGAAGAGAACTTTTCTCAGTTCTCAAAAAAAGTTTTTGACGAACAAAAAGTTCATTTCGACCAAAATTTTCCAATTATTTTTCTCGAGATCTGTTCAGAAAATGTTTGAAGCGCTG
The DNA here is from genome assembly GCA_009724625.1 of Deladenus siricidicola. Classification (NCBI taxonomy): domain Eukaryota; kingdom Metazoa; phylum Nematoda; class Chromadorea; order Rhabditida; family Sphaerulariidae; genus Deladenus; species Deladenus siricidicola. The sequence goes on from SAUE01002986.1 coordinate 188,241, forward strand.
ATTTCGAATATGAAAGAAGTTTTGACGTATAACGTGACTTCTGAGAAATCAATAGCAGGATTATCTAATTTTATTTTACTTATAAGCATTAAATGATACAAATGGAAAGAATAAGAAATAATGTCGGAAAAGTTCATATTGCCAAGAACTATTTTTTGATGAAAAAAGTTCGTGATTTTTTTTCAATTACTTGTATTTTCTAGCACACCTGAATCCAATCCAACCATTTTCCTCTAATTATTAATTCAAATTAATACATATACATATGTATATATGTATATTCCTTTTAAGACTTCATCTTCGGACCAATGCACTTTACGCGGCTGGACGTGGTGTCAAGCTCGATTATGCGAGGTCGAGACAACGGAATTCCCTCCTACAATCAATTGCGACGCAATTACGATCTGCCCACGAAGAATTGGGACACAATCAACCCGGAATTGTACCGAACCAACGAGCTGGTCTGTAGTTTGCATTTACATTTTTTAATTGTCAGAAAATATACGTGTGTGCTTTATGCCATTTCTGGAATTTGCACATTTTGCAGATGTTCTCGCAATTGGCGGCACTTTACGGCGGAAACATCGACAAATTGGACGCGTACGTCGGCGGAATGCTGGAGACAAATGGCACAGGGCCCGGCGAACTTTTCACAAAAATTATTTTCGATCAATTCATTCGCATACGCGACTCGGATCGATTCTGGTTTGAGAATAAACATAACGGGTATTTCATTTCTTGTTTCATGCGTTTGTGTTTCCGTCGAAATACATTCAACGAACATTTAGACTTTTGACGGACTTTGAAATTAGCGCCATTCGCAATACGTCGCTACGCGAAATAATCCGCCAGGCTACATTCATTCGCAACGAAGACCTCCAGAAAGAGGTGTTCTTCTGGCGTGATGGAGACCCTTGCCCACAGCCATTTCAGGTAATTCATCCCTTTAATGTTTTGACGATTTTCATTGTGATACTTTTTTCCACTTTAACCTCACAGACCAAACAACTTTAAAACTGCTGTTTGTTGGAGGCCTCGGTGACATCATACGCTCGGAGTTAGGCTGAGCTTAACTGTCAAAGCGCTTTTTAAATTTTTCTGTCTATTTGTATTTTTTATACATATTTGTATTTTATTTCAAATTTTTTAAGCAATTAAATTTCGTATTAAATGTTATGTTTAGGTGAACATCACCAACTTGGAGGAATGTGTGCCCTTCATGCGATTTGACCACTTCACCGGCAATGAGGCCACTTATATTTTCACTTTGTGTGTGCTCGCCGCAATCCCAATTAGTAAGCTGTTTAATTCAAGATGGAGAAAGTTGGAGGGAGAGGCAGAGATACAGAGACAGAGAGAGTGAGAGTGAGAAACATAGAGAGAGACAGAGAGAGACATAGAGAAAGACAGAGAGAAATACAAACATGTAATTACTGAATTGGAAGAGAATAACGCCTACACTACGCTATTACAGTATGCATCGGCATTGGTTACGCGCTCATTCAAAAGCGCAAGAAAATGGGGATGATCGTGGAGCCGGGGGCGCGCTCTGTCCGAAAAATATCCAGCTCGAAATCCGGGCAGGACTCAATGGAATACACAAAACGAATAATCGCAAAGGAACAGAAATTCACGTTACCTGGTATTTATTTATTTATGTGTAATACATGTATGTATGTATTGTAATAAATGTGACGGTAGATCGTCATATTTGATTTATTTTTAATATGTTAATTTTAAGATTAAATGATATAATAAATAAATAATTTTATTTTTTATTTTAGCGATCGAATGGCTAAATGAGGTTGGTTGAAATTAATTTATTCCTTACAAATAGCTGATCTTTTTGGGCGGAATTTATTTTTATAACAATCCAAAAATAATTTTGAATACATATGTTAGGCGTTTTGTCGCTCAATTTCCGTCGAGCTCGATACTCAGTGGGCGATGCTTCGGATTTTGAAGCGCAGAGGGCGCGGCCTCCTGCGTCGCCTTGACTTCTCTGACGCGCACATTGTGCGTCTAACGGTCACGCGTCGCGCCAGCCGCTCAATCCACGGTCCATTCGTCGTCATTTCCGTGCCTAAGAACTACGACGTCGTTCTTCGCCTTCAAAGCGAAACGCATTGGCTGCAATTTCGCTGCGCGCTCGGCAATTGTCTCATCAAGCACGGCAAGCTGATCAAAGAGTTTGAGGCCGAGAACGATGTTTTGTTGGAGGCGGCCGAGACTAAGGATAAACGGCAGGAGAAACTCGACCACTTCTTCCGCGAAGCATACTCTAGGGTAAGTTCATTCAACATATTCATTAGTTTGGGAAGGCCGGATTAGAGAGAAAGAATATAAGTTAGAGATAAAGTAAATAAAAATTAGAAAGAGAGAATAAAAGTTAGAGAGAAGGGAATTTTTATGAGAAAAGGAAGATCGATAGACAATAGTCAAAAAAGGGTTGGCTGAATTTATAGAGAGAGACAGTCTAACAATAAATTTGAATTAAAATCGAGATTGTCCGAGAGTCGAGAGGTAGGGTCGAGGACAATCAAAAATGGAGGAACAGTGTACACCAGGAGTAGTAGGAAAATTTAATTTTCATTTACGTAATAAAATAGAATTAACTTTCATTTTTCGAAAGTGGAAAATGAAAAAGTAAAACTTGAAAATATAAAAATGAAAAATGGAAACCGAACAGTTTTCCACACCTGGTGTACGATAAGCGTGACTACGGTAAGTAGTGCTGAATGAAAGAAGATTATTTAGGCCTTTAACGTGCCAAAGCTGAGCGACTCCTCCTCACACTTCAACAATTACATGTCCGAGCAGGTCCTCCACATGACGCTGACCAAGTCCGAGTTCGCGGACGCGTTGGGGATGCGCGCCGAGGATCTATTTGTGCAGAGAATGTTCGCGTGCATGACGCACGGCGATTCCGTTTGCTTTCAGGAGTTTTTGGACGTTTTGAAGCGCTTCACTCAAGGTTAGCTGTCCCTTTTTCAATTGACAAATTTAAAGATAATTTGCAAAACAATATTAAAGCCAAAAATCCAAATATAAAATATATAATAATTTTTATACAGTAATTATATTTATAATACATATACATAATGCAGGGTATCCCAGCGAATTTCAACGAGGATTTCGCCATATTCCACAAGTCTCGCATATTGTTTACAATTTTCATTTTGAATAACTTTCTTAATTTTAATTGAATTTTCATGAAAGTTTAGCTAGGGAATATTGAGGTTGTGCGGATTTTTGGGTTAAAATTTGGTTTTCCCACAATAATCCAATGGGCGGAGCTTATTTTTAACTTTTTTTGTGCGTGCTCCAATCAAAATGTTAGTATACTCATTCGAAAAAGCGCAGAAAATTAGGTACACTCCATAAATTTTGCCCGATTTGGTAAAGTGGAAAGGGAGCTATGAAAATTCAAAAAAAAGATATTTATGAAAATTCCAACAAATTTTGCAAAAAATAGAATATTTGAATTTTCATAGCTAGACAATTTTTCATCCAATTAAAATTAAGAAGGTTATTCAAGAGGAGAATCAGGGAATTTCGCTGGGACACTCTGCATCAGTGTTTCCACAAAAAAATTATTTATTTTCGAACGTGAAGCGCACTTTGCTTCATTTAGAAAAGTGAATTGGCAATATGAAGTAGTTCACTTTATTTGGAAAAGTGAAGTGCGCTTCACTTACGATTTCATGGTGAAAACTTACTTCATTTGGAAACACTGCTCTGTATAGATACAGTAATTGTTGTATAGATACACTTTGTATAGATACAGTAAGTGTATACATACAGCAACAGTAACATCAAGTAATTGTTTGCTTGTAGGCTCACTAAAGGAGAAGCTGCAGTTGGTCTTCGACATGTGCGATCGTAATCAGGCGGGCAAGGTGAAGAAGACCGAGTTCTGCGAGTTCGTCAAGTCGCTGAACGTGGCCGCCGGCGTACGCATCGAGCAAAACATGCAGGACGACGTTATCGAGTCGGTGCTCCATCGCGCAAAAATCGCACCAAACTGCGACACGCTGACCTACAAGGACTTTGAGGCGATCTTCAACCAAATGGACGGAATTCGCCGCCCCATGGGCGTTCACTTGCGCGGCGTCAACCTCAAAGTGAATCTGGAGGAGTAAGTCATTCATCATCGATAGAAAACTTGAATTTATTGCTTCATTCAGTTTTAGCGATGATTGTCAAATTGGGTTAGAATTTTTAATTTAATTTCTTGACGTAATCTGAATGTTAATAGTGTTAATAACAAGAAACATTTTTAAATAACAAATGAAACCAAAAAAATGGTAATGAAACAACATCAGAAAAAGGTTGTAAGAATAATCAAGATGATTTCGAAATAAATATTACAGCATCGCTAATTGAAATTTATTTAGTCAATTCTTGGATTTGTTTGTGTAAATGAAGAATTTCCCAAAAAAGAATCATCTCTATTAGAATAATCCAAATTGGTGTAC
>SAUE01002986.1:192919-205754 GCA_009724625.1 Deladenus siricidicola
TCTCTCTCTCTCTCTCTCTCTCTCTCTCTCTCTCTCTCTCTCTCTCTCTCTCTCTCTCTCTCTCTCTCTCCCCCTTATCCGATCAACGTCCAGACCAGGAGTGCTAACATTTACGATTTACGGTTTACGATTTACGTATTTACGGCTTTTTTGGCCCAAAATTAACGATTTACGAAAAATCGGCCGATTTTCGTTAATTTTCGTAAATTTTTCAATATTTTTCAAGTAAATTGAAATTTTTTTTAATTCAATATGCGTTTGAATTGGCGCAAAAAATTCGATATTAGTGGAAAAAACTCGGAAACGATTTCGGAAACGATCAGATAAAAATTAAAAAAAAAGCAAAAAAAGAACTTTCTTAAAAAAATTAGGAAATAGTTCGAAAAAAATGCAAATTTTCAATCAAAAATTGAAAATTTACGATTTTCGATTTACGATTTACGACATTTATGGCTTTTTTGGGCAAAAATTTACGATTTACGATTTACGAAATTTCGAGGTTCTGAAAATTTACGGTTTACGATTTACGAAATTCAAAATTTATTTTCGTAGCGCCCCTGGTCGAGACCCAAAATTTTTTTTCTGAAATTTAATATTTGAAAAAAAAAAAGTATAAAATAATTTATTTCGATTTTTTTTTATTTTCTATTAGTAGATTGTTGTTTTGTAAGATTTAATTGCAATTTCCAGCATTGACGAATAAATTAATTTCAGATCACAGAGTTTGAACAGTTTTGCGGTCACCTCGGAATCAGCGAATTTCTACCCGATAAACTCGATTTCGCTGTTACTTTCTTATTTGGAGACGTATCGCCAACACATTGTCATTCTATTCCTCTTCTTCGTCGCCAACACGTTCATCTTCTTCGAGCGATTTTGGCGTTTGTTTTTTTGTGCTTATTTCCACATATAATATGTACATATGTATATATAATATGTATATATACATATGTGTAAGATATATATGTATGTATATGATAAATATGCATATGCATGTATACGATATGTATGCATATATTTAAGACTATCGCTACGAAAATGAGCACCGCGATCTGCGCCGCGTAATGGGCGTGGGAATTGCGATTACGCGCGGCGCGGCCGGCGCGCTCTCCTTTGACATGGCGCTCATTCTGCTTACTGTATGCCGGAATGTGTTGACGATATTGCGCGAAAGTTTTATCGGAGAATATTTTCCTCTCGACTCGGCCATCACTTTTCACAAAATCATCGGCATCTCGATCGGCGTCTTCTCCGCCATTCACACCATCGGTCACTGCGTGAATTTCTACAATGTGGCCACGCAAAGTCAGGAGGGTCTCGCGTGCCTCTTTCAGGAGGCTGTGTTTGGGTGAGCTTTTATTGATGACATTCAATACAGAGATCTCAAGGATTTTCAAAAATTCGTAATTCCGAAATTTCGAATTCCAACCCTCTTTGAGCCTCGGAATTTCGAATTCCGAATTTTTGTTCAATCTTCGAAATTCCGAATTCAAAATTGAAAATTTTTACTTCTGCCCAAACCTGGTATGCACTATAGCTTTATATGTATACTATATAATAAAGCAGGTAGCTCCAAACGCACAGTATCTCCACATCTTAAAGCAAAATTCCTAGAACTACCCGCTATATGTAATCCCATTGGACTACATATACGCTCATCGACCAAAAGTTGTTTATGAACAAATTTAGCTCCAACTTTTTGCCGTCAATGAACTACTGGTTTTTCGGCACGATCACCGGCCTAACTGGGATTTTGTTGGTGATTTGTATGAGCATCATTTTCGTCTTCTCCACGCCGGCGATCATGCGGCGCGCCTACCACGCCTTCCGCCTCACCCATCTGCTAAACGTGCTTCTCTACGCGCTCACCATCCTGCACGGTCTGCCGAAACTGTTGGACGTAAGCGTTATTATCATTGTCACGCCTTTTCAGAGTATGTAGTGTCTAAGCATAAAATATGGTGAAATTTTAGTCGCCAAAGTTCTGGTACATTATCCTCGGACCAGTGGTCGTCTTCATTTTCGATAGGATAATCGGAATGCGAAAGAATTACAAACAATTGCAAATTATAAAAGCGTCAATTCTTCCGTCAGGTTAGAGACTATTACATACACCGAATTTTCATAAAAAACGTTAAAAATAACAAAATAATTTTTTCCAAATTTTCAGATATAATTTTCATTCGCTGCAAGAGGCCACATTCCTTCAAATTCCGCAGTGGGCAATGGGTTCGGGTATCTTGCCCCGCGATTAGCTGCACCTTCAACGAACATCACGCCTTTTCCATCGCGTCGGCGCCTCAGGAGCCCACCATCGACCTCTACATTAAGGTGAGCAAGTGATAACGGTAGTACAATAAACGGTAATAAAACCCGTGGACGTTAACCGCAAAACCAGTGCTTTAGCCAACTCCCAAATGCATCGGCACAGTTTGTAAAAATGGATCCATTTTTTGAATCGAATCCAGCTGCAAATCAAATATGTGGATTTATTTTGAGTGAAAGTTACAGTACTGTGCAAGACCAAGCAAAACTTTAGGAAAATGGATTATTTGCATTTTACTACATAAAAGACTCAATTCTACAAAATCTCAAAAAGTATTTAACAATAATTGGCATAATTTCAGGCGGTTGGGCCATGGACGTGGAAGCTGAGGAATGAGATAATTGAGTGCAAATCCACGGAATCCCTCTATCCGGTCGTGAATTTGAACGGACCATTTGGCGATGGAAATCAGGTAATTTTTCACGTAAATTTAAATAAAAATTATTATACAGTTGCGAACAAAATATTGGCATCAAATAGGTCATTTGCTTTCCAACTAATTTTTTCACTTTCTATAATAATTTTTATAAAAATGATTTATGTCATCATGTAGAGAATTTCGTGGGCTACAAAACCTGTTAATCGGTTTAAGCGAACAAGTTTTCAATGTGCAATAATATTTATTTAACTAAAATAACACAAATTTTCCATCGGACAAAACATTGGCAACAAATACATAATCGACGAAATATTCAATATTTAGTCGCGAAATCTTTGGCCGAAGCAACTGTATGTAAAAGTTGAGAAATTTCAGGAATGGCAAAATTACGAGGTAGTGGTTATGGTGGGCGCGGGCATCGGCGTCACACCATACGCCTCCACGCTCATGGATATGGTATACGAGAAAAAGTCGGGAAATCACTCTGACATCAAATGTAAAAAGGCGAGTTTTCATTTTGCCTCTTTCCTCTCCCCTCTCAATCTGACACACACACTCTCTCTCTATTTCCCGCTTTTCTACATCTCTGTCACTATCGATATCTCGCCATCCTTCGTTCATTTTTATTTAAAAAAATATTTTTATTTATTTTTGAATATTTAGGTTTATTTCCTGTGGATTTGTCCCACGCACAAGAACTTTGAGTGGTTCGTTGACGTGCTCAAAAAGGTGGAGACGATGGATCGCGAGGGCGAAAGAATTCTTGAGATTCACATTTTCGTCACACAATTTTTCCATAAGTTCGATCTGAGGACCACTGTTCTGGTAAGTTGAAGAGATGGTGAGGAGAGTGAAAGAAAGAAGAGAGTAATTTTTAAAAATTAAATTATTTCAGTACATTTGCGAAAAACATTTCCGTGGAGACAATCGCGGCCACAGTATGTTTACGGGTCTCGAAGCGGTGAATCACTTCGGTCGTCCCAATTTCGACCTATTTCTCAGATATCTTCAAAGCAGACACCAAGAGGTATGTATAAAATTTTTTTCATAAAAACCGCATGACAAAAATTTACATTAATAACAATAAATAATAAATAAATATAAGTAAACATAAATGGCGCCCCGATTTTATTTTCACCAAAAAGTGGTGGGGGAAGGGGAAGGGGTTTTCTTCAACATTTGTCACTTTTGTGTGTGAAAAAGAGTCGTTAAATTAAAAGTGAAATGAAATCATTTTCACGTTCGAAGTTGAAATGACAAAATGAAACTATTTCATTTCCACAAAAATAAACATGACTTTTGTATAGTTTCTTTTCCAAAAGTCCAATGTAATCTACAACAAAAATTATGGCTATACTCGCGTCAGTTGTTGCCGCGCAAATTTAAAATTATTTTATTTTCATTTCAACTTCGCTGCCAATTTGAAATAGCGTAAAGTTTAGTTAAAAATAATTATTTGTAATTAAAAATATTCAGTTTTTGTTTCGCATCAAATTTAAAATTACATAATTCATTTTATTTCATTTTCAAATTAAATTATTTCACTTTGCCGTTTCCATTTGCACCATGAAACAAAAATTTATTTCTCGAGCTGAAATGCAAATACTGATATATGTATATGTATTATGCAAAAAAATGCAAATAATTTGCAGACGCCTGAGATTGGCGTGTTCAGCTGTGGGCCCGCCTCCATCAATAAGCAAATTCGCAGTTCGTGCACCGAGGCGAATCGAATGCGAAATGCGCCCTCTTTCGTCCATCGCTTCGAGACTTTCTAGACAGACACAAGAATCAACAAATTTTTGACTTTTTAAGCTCAAAATCACACATATGTATGTATTTCATAGCATGTATGTATGTATGTATGTACAACTTGTCCGCTTATGTCCACTCATCAACATTTTATCGCCATCAAAAGTGTCTTATAAGTGAATATTTTGGCATAATTTAACGAATTTAAATATTTTAAAAAATTGTGACTTATGGCCAAGAAAGATTTTTATTTTTTATAAGTCCAGATTCCATTTTCCCCCTCACATCAAAGCTTTAAACTGAGCACATCACCTTGATGACAGTAGTGTGTGATGAGTTGTGCAGATCAGAGTGCCGTCCCACAAATCCTACTAAACGTTTGTTATTAATGTGCGTGTATGTATGTATACAATTACGGTAGTATTTTCATCGTCCTTACAAATGAACATCAAAAAGCCATAATAGAGCTTTTTAAGTAATTTTTTTCAAATTTTTATTAGTTCAAATTTTTTTAAATTTCCGCGTTCTTCCCTTTCACTTTTGATACGTATGTAAGACAATTCGTGCTTTCTCAATATCGAATTTTTGTTTAAATTTTAAAAATTTTTATATGTTTATGTCTATTCATTTTTTATTGAAATTTGCCGCTACATTGTTGAAAATATTATGTATGCATACGATAATAGTTTGTCAAGGCATAGTTTGAAATAATGAAAAAAACCTTAGAAATCTTATAATTATAATAGAAATGTCGAAGAAATAATGAAATTTGTCCGAGAATACAGTACTTTTTAGAATAAAAAATAATCAAAATTAAATAACACAAAAAAGAAGAAAATAAATAAATTCCACGTGTGCAATATTTTATTAAATATATTTTCTTTCCTTTATTTCTCTGTCCTGCCTGCCTGCCCACACTTTTCACGGTTATCGCTTTTCTCTCGTTTTTTTGAAATTTTTTAATCAAAGTTTTACAAATTTTTTCATTTGTTTCAATTTTTTGCATTTGTAAGGAAATAAATAATTGAGAAGCCTCTGTATTTGAAACAATTTTAATGTAAAATTTTTTAATTTAAGGCCCAAATGATCATAAGATTGGGGCACTAACAAATGCCTTTGGCTATAATATAATTAAATATGTATAATTATTAAAAAAAATAAATTATTAAAGAAAAATATTGAAAATATAGAATTTTTTAAATCAACTAAATAGAGCTTTTCTAAGTCTTCTCTTGAAAGCCTCAACGGTACGAACATTTACTGATTTAAACTTTAATATTTGAATAATAAATATACATTTTTTTAATTTCAATTTCAATTATAAAAAAAGGAAAAAAATATTACAACAAAATAAATGCTAAAAACGAAAAAATGAAACTCTCCTCCAAAGGGGTGCCCGACACACCTGCCCCCTTTTGAGGGGGGACCGGGCCAGACTCGACCGTCTTATAGCCGGCCGGTTACGAACCCGACCGTTTAGGCTGACCGCACGACCACGGTACTTCGATCTCCTACCCCAAAACGCTCCCAGGCGGACTAAATGTAACGAATTGCTGTGGATGGTGCGTGTATCAGGGTTGGGCGGAAGTAAAAATTTCAAATTCGGAAAACGGAATTCGACAGAATTACGAGGCTTAAAAAATTCCTTAAAAAAGGGAATTTGGGAATTCGAAATTTTTTTTAAAGTACCATAACTCACTCAAAAAATCGTTGATTGGAAATATGTTGGCCAGGTTTGAGCAGCTCACAGAAAGTTTATTATTTAATATATTAATTTAGCAATACTTTTTCATTAAAAATATAATGTTTTTTTTTTAGGTTTTGAAAAAAATCGCGCGTAAGCGATACTTATTTTTTGAAATTAGCACTAAAATTTTCCGAACACTTGAGAGGTGCATACTTAGCTTACAATTTGGTTCGTATTTGTTTGCATTTTTTATTTTCAAAATTGTGAAACAGAAAAAATAACGGTAATTACGAGTAAATTACGGTACTCTTCTTTCCTATTCCGTCTTTCGGTCAACTGTCTTTCGGCGAACAGGGGGGACACCATTATTTGAAAGGATTAAAAATCTTTATTGTCTAATATATATATTGTATGATAAATTCATAAAATTATACATTATTTAACGCAATTTAACGAGAATTTGTAAAACTTAGGTTAACAAATATGTATGTATGGGTTAACAATTTTTTGATTATTTTTTGGCGAGGGCATTCGTCGGGCGTCCTTGAATTCCTAAAAAAATATCCAATAATTTTATAAATTTATTTTATATTTTTGATGTATGTGTGACGATTACCTTCTTGTGAGTTCACGGACTCCGTGCTCGACGTCACTCCCAGCCGCGGGTCGCCCGCGTCCAAACTGCCCGTGTTTCTCGGCCGCGTCGGCGAGAGCGGAATTCCGTTTTCTTTCTCGTACATTAGCCGAATTTCGGTGGTATTATATCGCTTTCTGCAAAAATCCTACCATTTAAGGCCCAATTTGCGACCGACATTTGCGGACGAAATAATTCCTAATTCTTTTTAAAAATTCCAATATTTTTTATATAAAAATGTCAAAATTTGGAATTTTTTAATGGATTTTTGTTTGAAAATATTACAAGACGCCCAGTTTATGCATTACACAACGCTCGCAAGTTAGGTAAAGCCTTAGACTTGGGCTTAGCTTTTTTATTTCATTTTAGGTTTTAAGCTTCCCTTTTCCCCCTACAGTAGCCATTCCTAGTAGGGTTACAGTAGTCTGATCGGTCTGAAACTTTTGGGCTCTCGGGTTAGGCAGAACCTTAGACGAGGGCTTAGCTTTGCTGGACCAATTTCATTTTACCAAACTACAATAATCTAGTAGGGTTACAGTAGTCCAATTGAGCTGAAACTTTTGGGATCTTCGTTTGAACCCTTTAGGCAATTTTTAAAAATTATTTTATCCGCAATGTGAGTGTGCTATTTATCTTTTGCTATTTTATTATTAAAAGAAAACTAAACGCTTCTCCTTTTCTCTATGTCTTTTTCTTTTTTTTCTAAAATTATTTTAAATTCATCAACTTTATTGCTTCAATGTTTACCTCTCCGGTGGTTTTGGTGGCGCGTGCGAGATCGAATTATTGTTATTATTCAAAAATGCTTCATTTGAAATTGTCTTTTTTGAATTCAGCGGCGAGAAATTCAACTCATCCAGAATATTATCCAGCACATGCGGCTTTGATATATCCTCGTCCCCGCTTTCCGCCGCAGATGGTTTTTTGGGCAGCGCCGGTTTTGGGCCAGCTGAAAAAAATAAATTTTTTGATAACAAGTATGTAAAAAAATTTTGTGTAGCAAATGAATATAAAAAGTTAAGAAAACAACATTCATTACGGACGTCGCCGCTGCCGCCGTCGAAAAGACGTCAACAAACAACAACAACCCACGACAAACACAATGTATATATGTATGAAAACTCCCACAATAAAGTGTTTGGAGATTATCAAAAATATGTGTTTGGATGGCTATTTTGAGCCTCGGAATTACCAAAATTTCAAATTTTTCGCTATTCCGAGTAGTCGGGATTCGAAGTTTTTCCAAAGATCAGGCCACAACATTTTCGAGAAATTACCGTTTTCCTTAGACATGAATTATTTTGAAAGCCTTTTTAATAATAAACATTATATAAGCAAAAAAAGAAAAAAATACATAACAAAAAAATATATAAATTACTTTTCCGAATTCCGACCATTTTTGAGGTTCGGTATTCCGAATTTAAAAAAAATTACTTCCGCCGAAAAAGTAGGTATAGAGGCTCTCAAAATTATATGGTATGAAGGCACTCACCAGTGGTCGCTCCGTTCTGAATTGTGGTGGCCACGCCCGTCAATTTCGTCGACGGACGTGCGCCCGTCGTCGCTTTGTCGCCGCCATTCGAATTTGCGCCATTCTTCGCCTTGGCGCCATTGCTCATTCCCTTGAGCGCCGGGTCCTGAACCATCGCCAGCTTCTTCATTGTCACCATCATGTTGGCGAGATTTTTGCATCGCTTCAAGCACTCATCGACCTGTTCTCGTTCCTCTTTTATGAAATTCTCTTCCTTTACGATGTTCTCCATATAGCGACGAATCTCCTTCTCCACCTCCGTCTGAAGGTCCGGAAATCGAGCTAAAATTGATACAATTTAGTTAACAAAAATTTATCGAGTTAGACTCTAAAAAATTTTAAAATATCAAATAAATGGAAACGAAATGTTGAAAATTACGTACATATCAGGGGTGGTAAAATTTGCGGTTTGCGATTTGCGGTTTTGTGATTTTCAAAAATTAAATTTATTCGGTATATATATTCAAAGAATTCTTTGGCACACAAAATGTTTTTTTTTTTGAATTCATCAAAAAAAATTAAAAAATTAAAAATTAAAATTGGCACTTTTGAGAACGGCGGAATTTTTGCCAATTTGTGTGAGCGAATTCGTCAATTGTTCAACTTCGGTCATTCGCAACTTTCGGTTCGAATTCAAGACACTGCTTCGAATCTCTTCCACACTCAACTCGAACATTCTGAAATGAAAAAAATATGTAATTCAAAAAATAAATTATCAAAAAATAAAATCAAACCTAAGAGAATTTTGAAGTGAGCCCAACTTTTCCAAATGTGTTTTGCGAAGTGTTTCGAGCTTAAGATTCTCATCCAACGTTTTATCGGTTAATTTTGCGTCTGACATCAGCGATGACTGAGAATGGTTGAGGCCGTTGAGATTTTTCAATTCGGCACGAATTTTTTGAGCCGCCTGTTTCAGGATGTCTTGACTTGTTTGAGCGTTCGTCTAAACAATTGGAAAAACATAAAAATTTAAAATATGTATATGGTCCGTAAAAATACAGAGAGACATGAAAAAAATTTTTTAACGAGAGAGAGAAAGCGCATGAGAGATAGTACAAGAATGAGAGAGCACAAGAGATAAAGAGTAAGGTCGTTTTTGTTCACATACTTGTGTCATTCGTTTCAGTTGTCGCAATTCATCACGCGTATTTTGCGCGTCCCGGCGAATTTTCTGAATAAGCGCGGCCCGTTTGCCAACATGACCGCCACTGCCATGACCATAATGAGTGTGATCTCCGCCACCCAGCCATAAATTCGTCAAATCCTCGTCTTTCGCCTCATCTGTGGCTTTGTCTGCCGAGGCGGCCGTATTCATTGAAGGCGTTTGAAGCTCGAGAATTTGTCGCTGAAGTTGCATCATCTCTTGGCGTACGCCGGGATTCATTTCGCGTGTGATTAATGCCGAGTGCACCAACGTGGACAAGCCTGAACATATGTGGAAGTGATCATTTGAGATTTTTTTATTTGTTTTGTGAAATACTTTTTGAATCCATGAGGATCTAAAAATGTATTCAATTGTATACAAACAGCTTCGAACAGCTCGGCGTCAACATTTCGAATGTGGCCGAAAACATCCAAGCGGTCACCGGCAAGGTAGTGCCAAACCCAATCCACTTGTTGGAGGTGGTATGAAAAGTTTTGAGCTCGCCAGAGGAGCGCAAAAGACATCGCAAAAATCGGCAATTACTTTGTTTGGGTTAAAGGCATTTCATTCCAATGCTAAATCCCAGGCATTTCATCCCAATATATCCCATTAATTTAGCCATTAATTTTTTAATTTTTTTTCAAAAATTTCAACCTCTATTATTAAAATTTGTTCAACAAATTAAAATTTGTAATTTTTCAATTAAAAATACCTAAGGTGAGATTACGCTGAACACGTCTTAGACTAAGCCTAAGAACCCGGCTCTTCTAATTGTAAGTTTTTTAAACGATTTTCAACAAAAAAATTTCAATTTTTTCCGAACATTATTATATCTTGGTCCCCCTTTCGAACTGCAAAAGTCTGATAAGTTGGAATGAAATGCATTTGGGATGAAATGCCTTTGGAAGAAATGCATTGGGATGAAATGCATTTGGGATGAAGTGCCTGGGGTGAAAGGCCTTGTGATGAAATGCCTTTCCACCACTTTGTTTGAATCACTTCCTTTGTTTTTATTATTAATTTTTGTTGAAATATAACAAACGTTGCAAAATTTGTGAACCAACCCAATATACATATATATCTACATACCGGCCAGCTGACGTTCCATAGTATCGACGCGCTGACGCGTCTCCTCGTCGGGAATCGATCCGCGACTGCTGCCCTGACCGCTGCCGCCTTGTCCCATCATCATAATCGGCGTCGAGCTGCCCGAGCGTGAGGGCCGCGAGGAGGAGTCACTACTGTAGTAGGGATCATAGTACGGCTCGTGATGAGATCCAGACGACGACGACGCAGAAGAGGCGGCCGATGGTGCTGAAAAATTGTTGGTCATGTAGGGCGGCGTGGCTGGCTCCGGTGAATTTCCATAAAAGCCATTCGAGCCCATTCGCGGTAGGGGCAAACTTCGCGTAGAGGTGGTGATTGGACTCATTAGGTTTTGGCGAGCGCGCTGATCGGTCTAGATTTTCAAGCATAAGTAAAAAAAAAATTTTACAAAATTAAAAATTAAAAAATTTTCAAAAATAATACGGATATGTATGTATATGTGTATGTATGTCTGTTAATTCTAAATATTTTCATTGTTGTTTTACATTTTTTTAACGACTCTTCAAAAGATGAATTTAACGGTGTTTAAAAAAATTTAAAATTAACGGACATTTGGGGATCAATGCCATTTTTGCACATTTAAATTTTTTGTCACTTTTTTATTTTTACGGTTATATGTTTATGGGAGCCTGAGAAGGCAAGTCTCGTAGTAGGAAATCTAAGCCTTCGCCTTAGGCTCGAGAACAGTAATTTTCCAGAACAGATCTCGAGAACAGTAATTTCTCGAAAATTGAGCTAGAAAAAATATTTATAAAGGTTCGAAATTCTGGAGAGTAAAACAAGGTGACCACACCAAAAAATAATAAGAAATTGAAAAATGTATAAAAATTGCAATGGTCCGCGAATGTCGGTTCCGCAAATATTAATCCGAAAATGTCGACAAATACCTGAAAATGGAGTGGCGACCGAGAATATTGTCCACCATGCACATATTGCCTCGATGAGTCCTCAATTCCGGGAAGCACGCTAGCCGGACGTTGTTGCTGTTCGCCAAAATCGGCGGCGGCGGAGTTTTCGTTTAGCATACCATAGCCGGTACGCGGCGAAGGTCCTCTTGCACTACCGTACGAGTTGTTATAGTAGCGGTAGCGGTCTTTTACGTTACCGTACTCCATTTCCGGCTCGCTCAAATAGTCGACTACGGGCATGCCCGACTTTTGGCCTTGGGCTAGGCCTGTGGAGTGATCGATAAAATGCATCGGAGGCGGAGACTGGAAGTTGCGGTGGTGTTGCTGCTCGCGGATTTTCAATAAGCTGTGATTTTTGACATCTCTGAAATTTTAATTTCTTAAAAATTAGGGTTTAGCGTTACAGTAAAACCAGCAAACATTGTACCAATTTATGTATTGATTCTCTAGCTATTTATTTCTGTATAATAATTTTAAGCAAAGTTGGGTCCGCCGCCCACCTCCCGCCACCGAAAGAATTAGGAAAACATCTTCAGATGTTCTGTAAAATGTCGGAGGTGGTGGCAGATTTATTACAAATATGATGCATCTTGAATGTTTTCCTGGACCAACTTTTTTGTGGACCAACTTTTTTGGACCAACTTTTTTGACAATGAAAACAGTCAATGTTTCGGATTTCTTTAAAAACGCATCAATCTTTAGTAAAAGAATAAACTAGAGCTCAGAAGAAATTTGGGCGAATTTGGTTGGGTAGAAGCTGAGATAGGTCGTTCAAAGTTGCCCAAACGTCAAAAAGTGCATTTTTCTTCAAACTGGAATAACTTCTTTTGTAGTTCATCAATTTTTATCATTAAAAAGCCATTCGACGCGCCTTGTTGAGCTCTTTCAGAACCAATTTTGGAAACGCCCTCCGCGAACAAATTGTGTTAAAATGTATGTTTCAGTGAAAAGTCTCCGTGAATCCGACTTCATTTTCGGACAGAGCATAAAATTATGCATCCGATACATCACATTTGGGGAAAAATCGGTTGCCACCAATGTCCAAAATGGGCTTCAAACATTAAAAACTTCGATTTTCCTTCTACCAGAAAACTATATTATTGATAGTTCCACTTGTTAGACTAGCTCTAGTCGAAAAATGCTTAATTGGACAAATGTCAAGTAAAACAAGCTCTACACCACAGAATAATTACTTTTTGCGCACAATGCCAAAATACTCTGAAAAGTGCCAAAAGCTAGTTTAACAAGTGGAACTATCAATAATATAGTTTTCTGGTAGAAGGAAAATCGAAGTTTTTAATGTTTGAAGCCCGTTTTGGACATTGGTGGCAACCGATTTTTCCCCAAATGTGATGTATCGGATGCAG
>SAUE01002986.1:206080-230251 GCA_009724625.1 Deladenus siricidicola
GCAACTTTGAACGACCTATCTCAGCTTCTACCCAACCAAATTCGCCCAAATTTCTTCTGAGCTCTAGTTTATTCTTCTACTAAGGATTGGTGCATTTTCAGAGAAATCCGAGACATTGTCTTTTTTCATTGTCAAAAAAGTTCTGTAGAGAAAGTCCAGTTTTAGAAAAAATGTCTTTTAAGCTCTTTTTAGATATAATCTGAGTTTTTATAGCTATGATTACTTATTGTTAGTTCCAATTCAAGCACACGTTAAGCAATAAACTATGGATTTATCTCGCCACGAACAAAACTCACTTTATATCGTCCAACTCGTAAAACAAATGACTTTTCGTACTCTCTTGAATGTAAATCTTTACGTATGACAAATTCAAGTAATCCAGGCTAAGATTCGAAAATGTTCGTAGAAATAGGCCTTTAATTTGTTCAATCGAGTGAATATTAGCAGGAAATGAGCTCCTTTTCACCTCGTCGTTGAACTCCAAGAAAATTACACCTAAAATCTCTATTATATCGCTATGATTCCAAACCAAATTCAACCCACATGAATTGGATTCGCTAGACGTCGTCAAATTAGAATTCCCGGCGGATAGCGCGTAGTGTGCGCGTTGGCGGTTCGAGCTGTTCCTGGGCATTGTGATCGAAGTGTCGCTCGCCGAAACGTCACTGTCCGACCGCAACTGCTGTAAGAGAATGTTGGCGCGATTCCGCTAAAAATTCAAGAGTTAATAACACCAAAACTACAGTTTTCATAATTGTAAATATGTAATAAATTTAATAATTATTTTCAGTTTCCAAAATTAATTTGATTTTAGCCAATGTTAAAATGTCCACTTTCACTTTTTTGGAATTCAAATATACCATCAACGGAAGTTGATGGTATATTTACAATCTTAATGCTCCACAGAGGAGTATGTATTAGGATTTTATATGTATATTTGCGTATACATAATAAAGAAAGCAAGCTGAACACGACACATCCATATATGTAGATAAATCAGCATCCTTTGGCAAAGCACTTGATCTAACTAGCCAAGTCGAGTTCACCCGGTTATGAGAATGAGAGTGGAAAATTTGGTGTACCGTAGAACTCGATAGAGAATATATTTGCACATAACTGAACCGAGCCTAAAAGCTCCAAGTCCTTTGAAGACAGGGATAGCTCTTTTGGGACAGAATTAATCGATATGTCCCCGTTAAAAATGATATCGATCTGTGTAACCAAAGATATTCGAACCCTGAAGCTGCGTTAGAAAAAAGCGTTGAAAAATGAAAATTTAACTTTGGCTAAAGTTAAATTAATTTTGAAAAACTGGTTTTTTTGCAAATTTTGATAATTTTTAATTATTTTGTTGGAATAGAAATTTTAACAACGCAGCAAAAAGCAACCGCGCCGCTGTTCGCGGAATTGGAGCGCGCCGGACGCGGCGGACGGCGATTTTCCTGCTCTTCGAACTCACCGCCAGTTTCGTTTTCACTGGCGCTCTCCACCATCATCATATTCGAAAATCCGCGGTGCCAATTGGCGGAGGGCCCATCGCCGCCATTCTGCGCCGGATCACTGGCTTGTGCGGAGTGAAATCCGCCGGATTTGTTCGCGGCCGCCGAATTCGATGACGTATCGCCACTGAATTTCGCCGGCAATGGCGAATAGCGTGGTGGGAGCGCCGCCGCGTTTGGCGCATTCGACGGCGTTGGCGAGCTAAGCGCGCGAAATTGAAGCGACGAATTGTTGGGCGGAACTTCGCCGTTGTTCAGTAGTATTGTGGGCGGTGGGCCGGGAAGCGTTAGTGTGGGCGAAGCGCGCTGATTTACGAAGCTTGTGGGGGCCACATTACAGACCGGCGGCTGCTGCATCCTCGGACCGTTTGATGTAGCGGATTCTGAAAAGCAGATTTGCAACTAAATAAAAAATAAAGGTTCTTGTGGATTATAGCCCCAAAAAAATTTTAATGATTTTTTAGGTTTTCGAATTTAATAATGATTTTTCAATAATGATTTTATATTTATATTTTGATTACTTATCGAAATTGTTATATAAATGTAGTGTGGGGCGAAGCGCCCTTATACATACTTATACAAAAGCAGATTTGCAACTAAATAAAATTACGTACTTATATGTACATACATTATAAATGTACTTATATTGGTTGATTATTCAATAAATTATTGTTATAATTGTAATAAATTTATAAAATTATTACAATTAACTTTTTTTATTTACAAATGTTTTGAAGTGAAAATAAAACCTTGTAGGGTTTATCTTAAAAATAACATTTGATGAGCATTCTGAGGAAATCTTTTTTCTCTATTTCTCTGTTTCTCTCTCGCTATTTCTTCAATCTACTACGATTTTACGTGCATTTTTTCACCTTTATTAATTAACAATAATTATTTTGTTTTTTTTCATACATTAAATATTCGATTCACCCGATCGACCACAAACCTTCAGAAAATCGAACGGCCCTTCGCTTGGTTGAAGCTAAAGAACTGTGCGCCGAGTCATCCTCGTTCTTCGCCGAATCCCCGATCAAATTGCCATTAAGTCGCCTTGGGCCTCCGCGGTTCGTGGCCGGCGAGCGCGCATAAAAGTATTCGTCGTCGCTTAGCGAAGACTGCTGAAGATGATTTGGATACGAGGCGTGCGGCGGCGCTGGTTGGGCGGCGAGCGGTCGGCGCGCTGCCGCTGGCGGCGGCGCCGAGTCTGCGATGAAGTTGGAATCTACGCCATCGCGAATTTGTCTCTTCATAATTCGCTTCTTGTCTTCGGGGCCGAGTGAGTGCGCCAGGCCGGAGTCTTCGTCCTCGTCCTCATCCGAGGACTGATAGCCGACGTTCGACGCGTTTCCCGCCGCCGTGCCGAGTTGGTGGGACAATTTTTTGAGACGAATTTGCAGCTTCGTCGGACGCCACGAGAAGATTGAGGGCATTTGGCAGGGCGGCGATACTTTCGAAAATAAGATATTTTGTGTAAATTAATCGGAATTTGAATGCACGAGCTCGAACATTGTGACCAAAATCATAAAAAATTGTATAACATAAAAGCCAACAACCAGCATTAAAGAATTTTTAAAGCAAATGGATTACTTAATTAGTCAAATATATTTTAGTAAAAATAAAAATAAAAATTCAGAGTACGACTTGTCCTCAGAAAAACAACAAAAATCGTTAAAACGGCCAATTTATTAAGAAAGCATAAATTCGTGAAAATTTCTAACTCATAAATAACTAAATACATACTTTATTCGTCACTAATTTGAGAAAAGTGAAGAGATAGAAAGCGAGAAAGAAAGGCTCTTTTGATGTGTGCAAGAGGGCCACAATTGATGATGATGATGATGATGATAGCCAGTAGGGGCCGATTGAAGGGAAAATTTGGCAAATGCAATTATCTTCACTATCTCACTTGACAATGCTCGCACACATCATGATGATTAGTTTTACTTGCTTGTTTAGTTGAGCTGTTTGACGAATTTCCTAAAACTTGATCTCGAACTACATCTGATTTTTGCTCTCTCTCTTTCTCTCTCTCTTTCGCTGCCTCTTTCTTCCTCTCTCTCTCTCTCTCTCTTTCTCACTCTCTTTTTCTCTCTCTCTCTTTCCCTCTCTCTTTCTCGCTTTCTTTTTTTCTTTGTCTTTTTTCTTTGTCTCTTTTTCTTTCTCTTTTTCTTCCTCTCTCTATTTCTCACTCTATTTCTTTCTCCCCTCTCTCTCCATCTTTCTTTTACTCTCAGTCTCAATTCTTCTCTCGCTCTCTTGCTCTGCATCTTACACTTTTCTCCTCCCCCATCATTTTCTCTGCTATATGTATGTATGCATATTCACATTTTTATCCTTATACATATGTGTTGATTTTTAAACCGGCACAATTTCACATTGTTCGGTAGTCCTCTTTGGGTTTTTTTCTCGTATGAAGCAACTTGTGTACATACATATGTAGTCCGGCATTGGATTATCTCATAGCAAAGATGCAACATAAATTATGCTGCAAAATCCATCATCATTATTCGAGAAAGCAAGCAATACCAAATAATAATAGCATGAAAAGAATGTAAAACTGGCTAGATTTGAGGTCCGCAAAATCAAACGCAAAACCACAACTATAACAGATAATTCTCTCTTTCTAATTCTCTCTATTTCATTCTCTCTATATATATCACTAACTTTCTTTCTGTATACCTTTTTTCTTTCTTTATACGTATTTCTTTCCATTACTATTTTTCTCTAATTCGTTCTGTCTTTTTCTCACTCTATCACCAACTTTCTTTCTTTATACATATATGTGCATGCCTTTCTAACAATTTTTCACGATTTTCTCTCTATTTCATTCTCCCTTTCTTTCTGTTTTTGTGCGTTTTGCTGTCTCTCTCGCTCTCTTTATATTTCTCTGTCTTATTCACTTGATTCGTGTTTCTTTCATTTTCCATCATTTTCAGATTTTACTTTTCTTGGACAACTCATAATTCTTGTGAGTGATCCCACCGCCTTTCCCTCTCAAAATTCTCAATAACAGCCCAAAATCCCAATCCCCACCAAATTCGGAAAGCCGTCGAATATCGTGTCCGCTCGTCATAAAAGACGAATGGCTAGGTGCAATGCAAAATTATTTAAAATTGACCAAAAATATTTTTGAAAAGAATGGGAATTGATTATTTTTTACTTCAAATTGGAAAAAAGGTAGTAATACTTTACAAATATTGAACTTTTAAATTATTTTCAATTAAAAATTGCAAAGGAATAATTTTTCGTTAAAAATTTGGAGATTTTTGGACGAAAACGCAAATTTATATATGGGAAAATAAAAATTTGTTTGTAACAAACAATTCGTAAAATCACCCTGCTCGTCCAGGCAAAGTCGACATTTTCCGTCGATGGTGTTCACCTCGAGGAATGTGAGATTCGAGTAGGCGCCCGACGAATAGCACCGGCCACAGCACTCTTCCCCAAAGGGCAGTGATAATGTCTCCGCGTACTCGCTACGATAACTGGAGTGCTTGGCGTTCTTTGTTCGAATGCAATTTAAGAGCATAAATTGTTTAACTTTGAATTCCTAAAAATTGAAAAATTCACTGCTAATTCTTTAAATAAAGATCAAGAATGGGAGTATATAAGGATTAGGGAATTTTTGCGGAGTTTTTAGCGTGGTAATTACAAGTTACTGCTTACGGTAATCATGATTTTTGGTCAATTACAAAAAAAATCTGAAAATTTCTTCACTTCGAAATCTGCCATAAAAGACGATTTTCGAAAAAAATTACGTGAAATTTTATTTAAAAAAACATTTCGCTTTTTATATTTTTTGACACCTTTTGCATATTATAACGCCAAAAAAGGATTTTACGAATTATCGGGTATCAATTTTTTTAATGGTTTTAGGTTTTCTGGCACGGGGTATCCGAATTTAATAAATTACAAAATACATGAGAAACACAACAGAAACAGAGAAAGTACATTATTAAATTCATTATTAAATTTAGATTCCTTATGCCCGAAAACCTAAAAAAATCATTAAAAAATGTTAGTGCCCGATAATTCAGAACCCCAAAAAATTATATAATTTTACGAGGAAGTTTTTCGGTGGTCAATTACAAAAATTACGAATTACGAACTAATGCGGGTTTTAAATACAGTTACAAATTAAGTATACTTAACAAAATTTTGTATAATACAAATTTGCGCAATACGTCAAATAAAACCTCATAACGCGTACATTCCAAAACATTTTTGATTTTCAAAATTGGTTCAGTAGAAAAAAGTTATTCCACTTTCAAAAAAGGGGAATTAGCTGCCGCACCCTGTANCAAAACATTTTTGATTTTCAAAATTGGTTCAGTAGAAAAAAGTTATTCCACTTTCAAAAAAGGGGAATTAGCTGCCACACCCTGTAGATCTACAAAGTTAACAAAAATGGGTAGATCTATTGTTGGTTGAAAGGGGCTTTAATTTACCACTTTTACTACGGAAATACGTAGTAAAAAAATGTAGGAAAAAATGCCCGTGTACAGTTACGAATTACGAGAGTTACGAAAATCATTTCTCGTAATTACAGTCCGACATTAAATGGGGTATATGTATGTATATGTATTATAAAATTATGAATTTAGCGAAAGTGCTCAAAAAATTTTGACAATACTTTTGAATAACAAACTAAATATGTTTGTAGTTGTGCTGTTTTTTAAAGTATTTGTGTGAGTGTGATGAGCCGAAAGGTTTTCATCAAACATCATTTTTCAAGACATTTTGACGAGTAAACGAATTAGAACATGACAATTTGCAATATGTTATTAAAATTGTGTTGTTATTGGTAAAAATCACCAGAAATGGATTTATGTGCATATATATGTATTTTGAAAAATATTCACAAATACAATGTGCTTTTCTGTAGCTCGTTTTAGCTCACATATATACATATATGTATTATACATATATTAGATTTTTATTCTATTAATTTTTGAATTTTTATTTTTATATTAAAAATTTTATGTGATAAACTCCAAATTTTACAGTATACTTTAATATATCTTATAATAACCTCCTTCGTCGTCATGGAAACTTTAAAATAAAATTTAAAGAAATTTTAAACCAAAAATTTGAAATGGAAGTTGTCGAAAAAATTAGCATCAAAATTTTGATACTGGGACCACTTCGAGTAAGTAACATGTACGGATTTGTTAATTTAATAACCGACAAGCTTTCAGAGCGGAAAGACGTCCATAGCTAATTATTTAGCGGATACGGAAGACATTATCACAAAAGAATACCGTCCAACACAAGGTAGTTCCGCTATTATTCTTTTACCATAATCTAAAATCTACCGAATGATGATTCATTTAAGGCGTGAGAATTGTGGAATTCGAAAGCAATCAACTTGAGCTTGAAGGCCAAAGTGTCAATGCAGAAGTAAATTACACACATTATAATTTTATTAAAAATTATCGTACATTTATATTAAACGTTACTGTTGCAATTAGAAACTAAAATTTACAGGTAGAGCTATGGGACTGTAGCGGGGATCGGCGATTTGCGAATTGTTGGCCGGCCATACGCCATAATTCGAATGGTGCAATATTTGTCTGCAATCCTGAGACAAATACGGGCGCAGATCTCCTTTTATGGTATGTTACGGTAAGATTAATTACTATAAGAGGTGGATAACCAAATTACTTCAGGTATAACGAGTTTGCCATGAAGAGCGGAATATACAGAAAAAATTTGATCGTCCTTCTCCACAGTCAATCGAGTGAACGCACCACAGGTTCAGCTTCGGCCGAATTTCAAATTCCGAATGAAATGAGTGACATAGCCTGTATAACTTCCAACATTGAGCAAGATGGAGAAGAATTGAGACTTGAATTCAATAATTTCTTATGTAATATAATTGCAAACACTCACACGCAATAAATTACTATTCAATTGATGTATACTACAGATGGTACAGTAACTGAACTAAAAAATGCAATCTTTCGGATATTTTAAATAATACGATTTAGCTTTATACATATTGTGTTGAAATGTGCTCATTCCAAATCTGGAAGTTTTCGGCATGTAAATTTTCCCCAACATCTCACCTCGAGAACTAAAAAAAGAAGTCCACATTTCGCTGTTTGTCTGCTCATTTTTATCCAATAACTTACCATCTAATTCCATTTCTGTTCTCACGATTTCCGATCTCCAGCGACGTGGTCTTGTTAGAAAATTTTCTGTTTGTCTGCTCTCGCTCATCGACTCACTCCAACTTCGTACCTAACCACGGTGCCGAGCAGGGCTGTGCGTAATTACGAAAAATTATTTTTGTAACTCGTAACTCGTAATTCGTAAATGGATTTATAAAAGCATTGAGCATTAAGCATTAATGCTCCGATTTTTGGAGCATTAAAGCATTGAGCATTAAGCATTCTCGTAATTTTTTAAATTGTAATTTTTGCTGCCAAAAGTGCTTAATTTGCAAAAAAGTTAGTAATTTAAATTCTTTTTTTTGTTAGCAACTGAACCATAATAACATTAAGAACAAAATAGATAATTCTAAGTTACCAAAAACTGTGTGTACGAATTTCCCGTTTCTTCCGCGGCGCTTGCAAAGCATGACTGAAGAGATGTATTTTCGACTGCCTTTACTTGTCGGACAATGACTATCTTTTCGTTCTCAAGTTCCTCGTAAATTTTGGTATAATGATTTTTGAGATGAAATCTCAAAGATGCCGTGCTGTGAGCGTAGCCCGTGATACTATTTTATCATAAGCCTTACATGTTGCAACTTTATCAGACAAAGGAAAATAACGGTTATACTTTGACACCTAAAAGTGACAAACACAAACAAAAAAGAATGAAAAATACAAACACAAGAGAACAAAAATTGATTGGCTAATTTTTTATCGTGAAATTTAGTCATTGAAAGAGCGCAAATTCAAATTTATTTCAATTTCCATTTTAAAATAGTTGGATAATTAAACTTCGCAAAGTCCAAAATACCTAAAAACTCGTAATTACGAGCACTTTCTCGTAACTCGTAATTACGAGGCTAAAAACCTCGTAATTTCGTAACTCGTAATTCGTAATTACGCACAGCCCTGGTGTCGAGGTCTAATGTAAATTTTGAAGGCAAAACTGAAACTGAGAGATTTCGGGCTGGAAACACATACACGGGGGTAATCGATGGTACTGATTCGGAAAATCACATTAATTTTTATCTCCGCCCCTTTGGGTTCCTCTAGGTGTCCCCTACCCGGTTTTTGGAGCATAACTCAGCCGGGGGTTGACCAAAGAGATTAATATTATCGTCATTCGATTCCCCAATGACGATCAAGACCTATCGATTGGTAATACCAATTTTGTATATACATTTTGAAAAAAAAATTTCAAAAATTTAGAAATTTTGGTTAGATACCACTTAAATTTAAATTCAATCATTTCCAATATTAAATAACATTTTTATTTTAAAAATTTCACATATTATAACAAAAACGAAGAACAAAAACTGAGCTTAAACACCATAAACAAAAGAACCGTATTCTAACGCAGAGATTACGAGTAGGGCATCAATAAGTGAGGCGGTTAAAGCATCGCTTTTCAACGAAACCGAGCAAACTTTACATTGATCTCAATGCAAGCTGGCACCGCATACATTTTCTTCGGACGTTCCTCTCTCGATTTCAGAGGATTTTTTACCTACGCACGGGGCCATTCTACAACTTCGTCGAAAGACCTACAGCGAAAAAGATTGGAGATTTAAGGAAGTTCTCATGACATCAAAAGAGCAGCAGTCGCCCAAAAATATTCCGGTAATATTAAGGCAAAACGTCGTGGAAATGGTGAAACAGCGATTGAACACAATGTCAGCTGGAAAAAATTTTTTGAGAATAGCGCTCCGATGACTATTTATTTGTGCGTATTTTGTGACAGCTGCGGAAAAACCACGAAATTGGGTGTTTACGTCGTCAACATAAAAGCAGCGAATAATTCCTCAAACATTTCTCTGCTGGGAATATATGAGGGCTCCGACAACGCCGAAAACTTACGATTCGCCTTTACCGATCTAAAGAGCGAAATTCCTTTTAAAGTGGAATACAATTTCAATAATACAAACTGCATTGTCAAAATGCTCATAACAGACGACTTCATGTTTTTGTCAGCCATCCTAGGAACGAAAAGACCACATCAACCGTGCATTTTGTGTTATTCGCAAAAAATACAAAACTGCGCCAACAACGTGGAGAGGAGAGATACACGAACTGCGCTCCCTTGTTATAACAGCTTATTATTTAATCTAACTTCGTTCTCGTTCTTTCCAAATGAAAATGAAATAACTGAATTTTACGCGATTATCAGCTATTTTTCTTGAAAAATTAATTTTGGAAAGAATTTTGAGGAAAGAAACGACTGAAAAAAAGTTATTTCAGCATCGACATGTTTTATATGACCGTGAAACGGAAACTCATTTTTTTCATGGAATCACTAAAATGAAAATGTTACGCGCACTTCCAATGTTACGCGCACTTCCAACTAATTTTTAAATTTATTAGTTGGCATTGCGCCAAAAATAAAATGATGAAACTTACCAAAAATGAGGATAATTTTTGTTGAAATTTCACATGCCACTCAAGATAGAACTCAGTAAATTATTCTTTTTACAGATTTTGCGCTTCTAATAATGGCCGTAAAAGAACGAAGAAAGGTTACCGAGCTGTTGAAGCTAGAAGAAGAAGTTCAGAAAGCGTGGGACGATGCTAAGCTTTTTGAGGTGGACGCTTCGGAATCGTAAGTATTTTATGGTTAACGACTTTTGTTTACACTAATTTGATGCATTTTTGTATGGAAATATATGAATGATTTTTTTGAATTAACTTACATGAGAATTATTTATTTTTTAACTAAAAATTGGCAAATGTACGTGGGATGAGAATTTTAGCCGTCAAACTTTTCACATACATTCAATGGCGGGCCCAGAAATTTTCCACGGGGGTTTAGGTGATGTAAGTTAAAAACTTATAAGTCTTGTTTAAGGCTTATATTTCTGTTTCCAAAAATTGGAGGTCGAAGTTAAGGAGTAATTGATTAATATGGTTACCACCCAAAATCGCCGAAAAACAGTTTTATAGGTTCTCAAATACGCTAAGGTGTTTCTGGAACGCTTTAGACTTTCTATTTCTAAAAAAAATTACTAAAATATCTCTGGGCTTGATTCCGACTATATGGGATCAGGATTTGTATTTTTTACAAAATTTTTAATTATATACATTATTCAGTTTCTATTTTATTTTAGAAACAAGGAGAAGTACATTGTGACCTTTCCGTTTCCATACATGAATGGTCGTCTTCATCTTGGTCACACGTTCACATTGTCGAAGTGTGAGTTCTCCGTCGGATTTCAGCGTTTGCGTGGGAAGAATTGCCTTTTTCCGTTCGGCTTTCATTGTACCGGTATGCCGATCAAGGCGTGCGCGGATAAGTTGGCGCGCGAGATTGAGCAGTTCGGTTACCCGCCCGTCTTCCCCACAGAAGACGAGACGACCGCCGCGCCCAAGGAGGAGAAATCGGCGCTCGATGAAATTACCAAGGATAAAAGCAAGTCGAAGAAGGTCAGTAATTTCTGTAGTATTTAGAGGGGAGGGGACGTGCCTCTCATTGAGAAAAAATCTTAGGTCGAAATTGTTTTTCAAAAATTGAAATTTTTCGATCTTGCCCCTCCCATTCGCAAAATTTAATGTTAAAATTTTGGTTGCCCCCCCCCTCTACATTCCAAAATCTTAGATACGGCACAGAGCAGTGGCGTCACCAGCAATTTTTTATGAGGGAATTCTTCCAAAAAAAATTTTATGGAACGGGGAATTGCCAAAATTTCAATTTTTACATGGGAAAATTAAAGTAAAAAAATTTTATGGCAGTAAAATCAAATAATTTTTTTGTACCTCTGGCGACAATATTGATTGTGAGGTTCGAATATTTCACTTTTAATTGAATAAATTATGAAAGATGGAAGGCAATTCAATTTGTCAAGACATTTTTTTAGTTATTTTAATTAAATATTTAATACATGTTGGAATTTAATTTTTTTTGTTTGTTATTTGAAATTTTTTTGCGATAACATTAAATTTTTTGCAGAGCAAAGCGGTCGCCAAAACGATCGGCGCCAAGTACCAGTGGCAGATAATGCAGTCGTTGGGGCTGTCCGACGAGGAGATCAAGCCGTTCGCCGACTCCATGCACTGGCTGGGCTATTTCCCACCCAAATGCATGTACGACATCAAGCGGATGGGCGGCAAAGTGGACTGGAGACGATCCTTTATCACCACCGACGTGAATCCGTACTTCGACTCGTTCGTCTGCTGGCAGTTTCGAAAGTTGCGTGAGGCTAAGCTGATCGACTTTGGAAAACGGTTGGGGCTTTGAGTAAAGATTATACCAACCTTTAGAAAAATTATTTGCATGTTGTTTTTTACTAGTTAATGTTGTATTATTAATTAAAAATGTTTAGGTACACAATTTTCTCGCCAAAAGACGGTCAACCGTGTATGGACCACGATCGTTCCACGGGCGAAGGCGTTGGCCCACAGGAATATACGCTGATCAAGTTGAAGGTCGTTAAGCCCACTCCGAAACTGACGCAAATTGTCAGCGAAAAGCGGCCGGTTTTCTTCGTGGCTGCGACGCTGCGTCCCGAGACGATGTACGGACAAACGAATTGCTTTGTTCACCCGGATATTAATTATTCCGCTTTCTATGTCGGTGCTAAAGAGGAGGAGATATTTATCGCCACTGCACGGTAAGCCAATTTTTATAGTGCATTAAAAATAAATGACACAAAAAAGGAATTTATTTTATTGTTGAAAGGTTACTTTCTTGTTGAAGTTTTTGCTTTTTTCAATTATTTTCTTTGTTTAATGCTGAATTTTAGTGCTGCGCGTAACATGTCCTATCAGGATATGATCGTTGAAGTCGGCAAAATTCACTACGTACCGGGACTGGAAACTGTGAAGGGTTCGGAATTAATCGGATGTGGACTGAGTGCGCCTCTTTCGACGTACGATATCATTTATGCACTACCGATGTTAACGGTTAAGGACGATAAAGGTAGACAAAACTGGAATATATTTTATCGACACTTCGGATTTAGTTTACGAAAAATTGCAAGTTTTCTTATATTTTTCAGGTACTGGCGTTGTGACTAGCGTTCCGTCGGATGCGCCCGACGATTTTGCCGCGCTGACCGATCTAAAGAAGAAGGAGGCGTTTCGTCAGAAGTACGGCATTACCGACGAAATGGTGCTACCTTTTAATCCCATTCCGATTATCGAGATTGCCGATATGGGCAACTTGGCCGCGGTACTGATGTGCGAGAAGCTGAAGATCACTAGTCAAAACGATCGCGTAAAGTTGGAGGAGGCAAAGAAGGAGGTCTATTTGAAAGGTTTCTACGATGGCGTAATGCTGGTGGGCGCGCATGCCGGCAAGAAGACGGCCGACGTGAAGAAGGTCATTCAGGGTGAGCTGATCGCCGCAAACCTGGCGTGCAAGTACGTGGAGCCGGAGAAAAAAATTATGTCGCGATCTGGTGATGAGTGCGTTGTGGCGCTGTGCGATCAATGGTTAATTTTTGGGTTTTTGTTTAGTTGTTTGAACAATTAATTAGTTATTAAGTTGAATTTTTTCAAGATTCATTATTAATTTGAATTTATTGAAAAATAGGTATTTGAACTACGGCGATCCTACGTGGAAGGCACAAGCTAAAAAATGTGTCGCCAAAATTAACACATTTTCCGATGATACGCGTAAAGGCCTTGAATACACGATCGATTGGCTTCATGAGTACGCTTGTTCGAGGTCTTTCGGTTTAGGTATGCTAGATTAAAATAATTTTTTATGTTAATGGAAAGTTGGATTTATTCGCTACTTCAGGCTCAAAAGTGCCATGGGATCAACGATATCTGATTGAGTCGTTATCGGATTCTGCGATTTATAACGCATATTACACAGTTGCGCATTTTTTGCACTCGGATCTCTATGGTGCGGAAGTTGGTCCGTTAGATATTAAGTAAATTTTTTGTTATTTTTTATTTTATTTTAGACTTGTTAAACATATCAAAATTAAGTGCTACAAGCAGTAGAGTAGGGTGGGGATATCTTTGCAAACAGAAATATGAGCTATTAAACATTTTAAATTTCTGTATATCACACTCATGGAAACTTACTTGGTTTTACACAAGTACATGTATTAAATGTTTAGAGCCAATGAACTGAATGACGACGTATGGGACTACATCTATCTCAAAGCTCCATACAACGCGTCCAAGATGGGCGTTGCCGAGAAAAAATTGACGAAGATGCGAGAGGAATTTCAATACTGGTATCCGGTGAATATGCGAGTGTCAGGCAAGGATTTAATTCAAAATCATTTGTCCTACTACGTGTTCGTTCATGTCGCGATTTGGAAGGACTTTCCCGAATATTGGCCGCTTGGAATTCGAACGAATGGACATCTTCTACTCAATAACGAGAAGGTACATTTATATTTGTGTTTAGGCGTATGTGTGTGTTTACGCAAAATATACTTTAAATTTTAGATGTCGAAGAATACCGGAAACTTTTTGACGTTATACGAGGCGATTGATCGATTTTCTGCTGACGGAATGCGCTTATCACTTGCCGTGAGTTTTTCTTTTGAAATTTTTTAAGAAGTTTTTAAGTCACTTTTTAGAATTTTTTTTGATTATGTTATTTGTTTACGGTAATTTTAATTGAAAGCTGCTTAAGGATGCGGGTGATGCGCTTGAGGACGCGAATTTCGTCTATGACATGGCCGACGCCGGTCTCTTGCGTCTTTTCAATTTTCTCGAATGGGTGAAAGAGATCGCCGAGCTGCACTTCAAAGGCCAATTACGACCCAATGACGGCACGAACGATTTGTTTGCTGATAGGGCGTTTACGAACGAGATGAATCGCCTGATCAATTGCACCGCCGTTCACTACGAGGAGGTTTTGTTCAAGGAGGCGCTGAAGACTGGATTTTTCGAGTATCAGGTTAGAATTCGTTTTTGGTAGCAGTGGCGTGTATCTAGGATTTCGGAATGGTAGGGGAGAGAATCGAAAATTTTACGAATTATGGGGCAAGATCCAAAAATTTATATTTTTATTTCTGGGCGGGAAAAATGCAAACATTTTTTAGTGGGGCGGTGCTTCTGAGGACAACTGTACTTTTACAAAAATTTATTAAAATGCAAAAAAATAATCGTTTAATTTGCAGTGTGCATTAAAGAGTTGGCAATGTTTATGAACTGTTTATTGCTGATAATTTTTGACACAAACAAACAATTTTTGCAGCAAGCACGCGACAATTACAAGCAATTGTGTGGTGGAAATGACACTCAGATGCGTGACGATCTGGCGATGCGGTTTATTGAGACGCAGGCGCTCATTTTATCGCCAATTTGTCCGCACGTTTGTGAGCGCATCTGGAAAATCATCGGCAAGGTTCGTAAAAAATCGAGATTGTTGTAAATGTCAAAAAATTTCTTATTTTTTAATTGGAAATTTTGTACAATTTTTCGAATTTATTGTAGCTTAATAGTTTTATTTAAGGATGGCTTTATTGTATCGGCGAAATGGCCACAGACGGAGCACATCGACGACATTTTGACTCAGCAAAGCGAATTTTTACACCGCGCCGTTCACGAATTCCGCTTGCGCCGCGAAGCTCGTCTGAAGCCGAAGAAGGGACAAAAACCTCGAGATCCGTCAATTCCATTGGTGATTGAGGCGGTGATTTACGTCGCGGAACGCCAACCACAGTGGAAAATCGATATTTTGAATATCATCAAGGGTCTTTATGAGGCGAGTATTATTTAACCTTTATTTATAACTTACATATATTTTATTGTTTTTTAAAGAAATAGGTTGTCTGAGCTAGATTTAAAGTTATGTTATCTGACTGAGTTAGTTAAAATTAGAAATAATATTCAAATTTTAAGTAAATTTGTTGTATTTAGAGTAACGATAGCAAGTTTCCCGAGAAAAAACTTATCTCCTCACAAGTCGGCAAATTCGGCAAGGACGCGATGCCGTTTGTGGAGATGGTGCGCGAGAAGGCGGAAAAGCAGGGCTACTTCTCCTTCCAGGAGGGCTCCGACTTCGACCAGACGGCCGTCCTCGAGGGCGTTCGCGATTATCTGATGACTACCCTCCAGCTGAGCAAGCTCGATTTCCTCTCCACCGAGGACTCTTCCACGCCGCCCGAAATCGCAAAGTCGTGTTCGCCGGGCGCGCCCGTCGTCATGTATACTTTCGTTGACCAATAATTTTTCATATGTTTTTTGTTGTTGATTTTGGTAGATGTTTTTGGTTAGCTCATTTTCTGACTTCAATTTTATTTGATTTGGTTAAAGATTTTTTTGGGGACGATCATTTTCTAATTTCTGTATTATTGTTACACTTTTTTCAGAAATGAAATTATTTTTCTTAACCCTAATGACTTTTTAAGGACTTCAAAAATTACAATTTAATAGTCGGCTCTTCATATTGTTATAAATAGGTTGCAGTGTTTATAATTATTATTTAAATTATTATACCCATTAAAAAACATTACGCTTTACTCGCTGAATTTATACGTCAAAATTCTCTTTTTTAGGAAGTGAATTGAATAGCAATTTGAAAAAATTGAGTGGTCTACACATTTTTGGAAGTAACAATTGTTGTTGGGACAATAATATGAGCTTTTTTGTGTTTGAATGTTGCTTTATGGGAAAATAAAACATTGTTGATATTATTTGAATTTTGAATATTTTGGTGGTCATTAACCATCTTTATTGGCATTATAAAAATGGTGATGATTGGATAATATGTGGCGAAAATATTTTTCAAATTATTATTTTCAAATTTTTTTTTAGATTATTTAGATATTGATTTACTGAAAATTATTATTTATCATATTAATAGCGCGATTAAAAGTTCAAATTTTGTTTTTTAACTCTAAATTTTTTCAAATGTAGGATATTTTCTTGATGAACGGGGACGGCAAGGCTTTCGGCGAAGGAATTTTGGCGCCGGCGGTTTTAGCTCAGACGACTAGCTCGGCGTTTATGAATGGCGAAATCTCGATCGGGCAGCAAATCATCGCGTCTTCAGCCGGCGCTTTGGCAACTTCCTTAATGGGTGTGTTTATTTATCTATTTTCTTTAAAATGAAATTAAATAATTTTACTACAATGATGTGAAATTCCTAAATTATGCTTTTAAATTCGTTATTATATCGATATAAATTTTTTAAAGTTGTTCATTTCTTGCTAGCACTTTTGTGCAATTAATTAAAAAAATCAACAGGGCAAACGTTTCAGTAACTCCGATGGATGTGGTGAAAACTCGCCTGCAACAGCAGGTACATCCCGTTGCTCATGGCGAGTGTTTTCTCTACTCAAATGGCTTGATGGACCATTTGTGTACCAATTGCGAAGATCCGCTAAAACCGCTCAGCAAATGCGAATGGTTTAATCGGCCCGGGAATTTTAATGGCACTTTAGTAAGCACTTATGTACGTAAGATTTTTGTTTGGATTTTTAATTTTGTACGCTTATTTTTAATGACTTGTATGAAATGACTTATAAAAAATGGCTTGCGATGTATGAAATCGGAACAGGACGTTTTGTCGCCTGAAAAATAAATATTATTAAATTTATTTGCTGAAAGCAAAATGGAAAATAAAAAAAATTCGAATTAATATCAAACATGGCGACAAAACGTATAGTACCCATATGAAATTGTATGTTTTTCGCAGTGACGTATTTAGGGGGCATGCCTTGCATTGAAAAAATTTATGGACTTTATAGACAAATCGGAGATAAAAATTGAAATCTTTGGATCTTACTTTCAGCAAAATTTTATCTAAAAATTTTAGTTCCCCCCCTTCCCCTACTCCAAAATCCTACGCCTCTCGTCTTTTGAAAGTAAAACGTATGGAAAGTTGTTGAAAAAAGAATTGCTTCTTTTTTCAACAAATTTTAAATTTCTGATTTATTTTTAGGACGCATTTATAAAAATAACAAGATACGAAGGAATTCGCTCGCTGTGGAGTGGCTTATCACCCACAATGTAAATATTTGTTGTAGTTTGAAACAATCTTTCAAAATTTACAATGTAAAGTAAATTGTTTTGATTGTAGGCTGAGCGCTATACCGGCCACAGTATTCTATTTCACAATTTACGACAACATTTTGCATTCGTTGCGGGAACGGTTGGGCGATAGTTTGTACGTGCCGCTGATTTCGGGCACAGTTGCGCGAGCCGTAGCTGTCAGCTTTGTTTCGCCGCTGGAAATGATGCGCACCAAAATGCAATCCCACAAGCACACCTATAGGGGTCGGATTTTTTAAATAGGAATTTTTAATTTTAGATTTATTTATATTTTAGAGCTGAAAAATGCGATTGGACGGACCGTGTCCCACGACGGTTATCGATCTCTTTGGCGAGGTCTAGCGGCAACTTTGATGCGTGATATTCCTTTTTCAGGTGAAATGTTACATATGTATTTTTTGGGTAATTATCTATAATTTTTATTTTTATAGTTTAACTGTTTAACTTTTTGAATTGTTCAATGTCAAATTTTTTCTTAAGTTTTTCAATTTGGAATATTATCATATTATATGCATTAAAATATTTTTCAATTATATTTTTTCAAGTTTTTAGCGATTTATTGGACCGGCTATGAGTACTTTAAACGCACGGCCATTTCTTACACCGGCGCTCCACACACCAACTTTATAATAAGTTTTGCGTGTGGTGCCGGTGCGGGTACAATTGCCGCCATTATTACAATGCCGTTCGATGTGGTGAAAACGCAACAGCAAATTTCGATCGGAAAGGTGCGAAGTACTCCTACCTCATCTTCGGTCTCGTCTTCGTCTGTCCGTGTGAATAACCTCAAGTGGCGGCGATCGGCCGGCCATAGCTGTTCCAACCATCATGCTCACAACGGTGGTGGCAATAGTAAACAGCATCTGGGCGTGCAATCGTCGTGGAACGTAATGCGCAGTCTTGTAGAAACGAAGGGCGCTTCGTCTTTATTTGCGGGTTTGAATATTAAAAAATTATTATCCCTGTTCTTATTCATCAAATATCCGAGATGCAGGGGCCATGCCCCCCTCCCCAAATGAAAATTTGGTCTTGGGCCTTTTCTCTTGAAAAATTTTTCTGGCTACGTCTCTGGGCAGATGGTTGGACAATTTTCCTCGGAGCGGAAATTTTTCCGTTCTACTGTTATTTATATTGTACATTGTTTTAGATCAAAATTTTTTTGTAGGTTTGGTACCTCGTGTGGCGCGCGTGGCGCCGGCTTGTGCGATAATGATCGGCTCTTATGAATACCTCAAATTGTTCTTCAGTGAGCGAAATGCGACGAGAAGAAAAATTGCTTCTTTGTAAGATTAGGTATTTTGTGTCCTTTAATTTTTTGGATTTTACGAAATACTTCAATGTTTACCAATTTTTTTATATGTAGATGATATTAAAGATTCAAGATTAGAAAGGTTCAAATTTGAGAAGCGTTTCCCAGTTTTTGATGTAGTCATCATAACGTAATTTTACAAACAAAAATTTAAATTCAAAATGTTTTTAAACATTTATCATATAGTGCAAGAATAATTTGTATATTCTCATTAAAGAAAATGTTTTTATATATTTTGTGATGATTGTTGTTAGAATGCGTTGAACAGTATTGGATTTGTCTCTTCTACCCAAAAAACTGAATTATTTATTCTTCAAATTTTTGTTTCTGGAATAAATTTGGTGTGAAATTTCTGAATTTTTTTCACGAAACTTCTGAATTTTAGTAAGATTTTTGCTAATATTTCCTAAACGACTTTCCAATTTTTGGATACCAAAGCTGTTTGAACATATATAATATTTGTTGATTTTGTTTTTATTGTTCTTGGAAGTTGATTTTGGTCGATAATGCTTTTTTGAGAGAAAAAATTTAGTGAGCAATTTGAAATCTAAATCAACTTTCAAATGCATGTTATTTGTTGACACGAAGTAGATATTACTTTATTGTGATGACAAATTAAATTGATCGATAATAAAAATTAATTTCTATTTCCACCAGCGTTGGTTCATAAAAATTAATTTCAAAATTTTTAAAAGGCATTTTTCCTAATTTTGGACCATAGCCTAAATATCGAGTGCGCTAGAAAAAAAAATAGACCCCTGGTTTTTTATCAATTTTCGAAAGGCCTGTAATTATTAGGAATCCTCCATAAATTGGAGCGCGTTTGGCCAAGGGTTCCTGAGATTGAATTTTCAAAATTCACGATTTTTTTAAACCGATTTTTTGAAGTGAATTTATTTTATCCTATATTGTAATATACCATTCGATGCGCCTTGCAAAATTCTATCTAATGGAAAAACGAAAAAATAAAAAATGATGTTTTTTCAACCTTTTCGGCGCAAAAAAATGGCCAAACGCCGACCCGCATTGAGTTTTGAAGATAGCGAAACACGCGTCTCTAATAAACAAATGCAAATTAATAAACAGATTTTTATAAAAAAATTTAACGTGGATTTTTTGTCCACGTTTATCCAAGACAAATTAACGCAAACTCCATAAAACATACAAAGAGACATAGCTACCGTATGTCAAAACATTTTTGATTCATAAAAATTAATTTCAAAATTTTTAAAGCATTTTTCGAATTGATAGCAACCAATCGATTGGGCAAAGTTAAAGTTTTGACATTGACCTTGAGCGATGATAGATTCTGAAATTATTATTAATCACGAATGATTGGGGGAATCAGTCAGCCAGGTTTCTCTCCTTTCCACTTGCAGTAGTGATATAAAGTTTTTTTATGTTTCGCTTTAGAATTGTTATGAAATGACTCTCGTTTAACTATCAAAACATTGAGTTGTAATACTATCAATTAGATTGATGAATTTTTATTTTTACTGTCGTCATTTTAGTGATGACAATAACAAAAAATGATGGGAAGTGAAAATTTCTGAAGCGTTTCATACAAACCGTTTACTCTTACCATCCCACCTTTTCTCACCTTTTTCGACTTTTGTTTTATTTGAAATTGAACGTTCCTTTTTCATAAAATATTGAGTATACTTTTTAAATGTATTTTTTTCATAATTTTCGCTTATCACAAATTTAATTGATATGGACTGTTATCAGAAAATCGACTACAAGTGGTTCAAAAAAATCCTGTCCCATATCTCAACTGAAAATGCAGCTAAAAATCTGAAATTTTTACTGTAGATCGCTTTTCCATTATGTTTTTGAAGTTTGCGATTTCATCAAAAACTAATGTTTTTAAAAATCAAAAACATCACTAAACATATTTTAAATAGGTTGCTTGAGAGATTGCATATCTTAGTCAGTTTTCGTCCAAAACCCAAAACTTCAAAAACTCACTGAAAGAGCATACCTGATAGTGCAAGGCAGTAAAAATTTCAGATTCTTAGCTGTATTTTCAGCTGAGATGTGGGATGGGATTTTTTTTTGAAACACTTTGTATTATCTAAAGAAAAAATTTTGAAGGAGCCCCTTAATAAATTGTTCTTTGGGATCAAGTTGAACATAAATTTATAAACTAATTCTTTTCACTTTGTTCCTTTTATATATTTATGTGTTCCTTTTATATTCTTTTTTTGTGTAGAAATGGGATATCATGAATGGGCGGATCTTCCTTTAAGTTGTTTGATTCAGAAACGATGACAAGAAATGACTAATTGTCATGAACAATTCAATGTGTTCATTTGACATACATTGGGTTTACAATAAAAAGGCTTGGTTTGCTCTTTAGTTTTTTAACAATACATTAACATAGCGAAGCTTTTTCGTCTTAAAGTAAGTTCAATAAAATGATTCATTCTTTGCCGGAATTACGGGAAGCATATAAATAAATCGTTTTATTGGAAAACCTCTAATAAAAGTTAATATTCTTATTTCGATTTCAGTTTTTTCGCATTTTTAAAATAAAATTTATTTTACGTCCGCTTTTTAGTTTGGAATTTTAAAAAATGAAGCTTATTATTACTGTGGTCTGCGCGATATGCACACTCGAAATCGTCGGCGCACTGCCGTCAATTGGCACCACCCAAAGCGCCGCGGTGCGCGGAATGTTGGTGTGTAATGGAAAGCCGTCGGTCGGCACCAAAGTGAAGCTCTACGACGTTGATCGTGGTGAGGTGGTTCCGGTCTTCTATGACATTTTTTGAGTCCCAAGATTTACTTCAAGATTTTCCATTTCCAGATGCAAAATATTTTATTTTAGTAACTCGTTTTGTATATTGTATAGAGATAGATTGATAACGTTTACAGTAATCTACTAGTTAACTAGATTTATGTACATACATACTTTAAATTATTAAAATATTTCAGACTTTATGAAGTATTTCAGACTTCAGACTTTATTTTTTATATATTTTTTTATTAGTTTTGCTCCCTTTTTATCTTTGAACGATTTAAAAACGATTAATTCATTCATTTTTTCAGGCTTGGACTTGGACGATCTCATGGACGAAGGCGTCAGCGACAGCGAAGGCCGATTCGAGCTGAAAGGTCACGAGACGGAATTGACGTCAATTGACCCAAAAGTCAACATCTACCATGTTCGTAACACTTACAACATGTTTTCATATTTATTGACCATAACATCACACCAATAAACTCGTTGCTTATTATTCACATTTCCTTGAAATATAAATAAATACATTTTTAAGGATTGCAATGACGAGGACATTCCGTGCCTGAAAAAGGTGTCTATTGTAATCCCGGACGATTACATCACCGACGGCGAAGTCCCACACAAAACATTCGACGTGGGAACGTTGAATCTCGCCGGAAAGTTCTCGGGTATGATATTTTTGTGAATATTATTCAATAATTTTGAAATACAGTAATAATTTTGAATCTTAACAGTAAGAGTTTTTTTTGTTTTTAGGCGAGACGAGAGATTGCCTGAATTAATTCAACCTACAGCATCCATTTAAATTACACTTTTTAGGTGAGTCGAGGGATTGTTTCAATTAAGATTAACTCATCATCACTTCTTGTAAAAATTCGTCATGTCAAAGAAATTTAATCATTTGTTACCTGATAGATTTATACATATATTTTGCTTAATAAATTGTAATATCAACTGTGTCGTTGACTATGTATGAAATCGGAAAAAATAATAAACAAAAAAATAAATGCAATCAAAAAATGTAAAACGTCTAATTTTAATCAATAAAAAGCCGAGAGTATTTTGAAGTTTTCCAAGAATGGAAATTGATCAAAAATTAGATTTCGTCGTCAGATTATCCTCTTCATTAACAACTATGAAGAAAGAGTTCATACACGGAATGAAAATAATTTGAGGAAGACAAATAAACGAGAAAATCCTGGAAAGATATAGAAATCAATATTGAGAAGTTAGTGAGTCAAATGAAATGATTCCACCACCCGCCAAAAGCGGCAGTAATCACACAGCACACACAACAACACAGCACCCAATGCTAGTAGCGTTGCGAAGGCTTTACGTATTTCTGTGGTATAAATTGCGAAAGATGTATGCTGCCGCCAATAATAATTATGTATTACTCAATTTACTTCCCTACGGTAGATCCCACAGTCCTGGTGGTGGTGGTTGTGGTGGTAATAGCGAAAAATATGCTATCCACCACATTAACTCCAACAAATTGCAAAGAATTAGTACACGCATTTTTCGAATAGTATGCGTTATGGTGGCTTTGGTGTTTGGAATGTCACTGTACTACCGTACCACAAACATGTGGGCGTTGAAGAATCTCGGCGATGCGTTTATTCGAAAATCCATCGGTCAGCGGCCGATCGTAATTGGCGCGTTTCGGCGATTAGTCGAGGAGCAAAACGTGAATGGAGCTTTTGCGGTGAGAAAAAATAATTGCAAAAAAACTTTCAAGTAGGCAAAGTCACCCACTAAATGGCCACGTCGCCACGTGGGGTTTTTCTACATAGCAAATGTCAATAAAGAGCGTTAATTGATTTAATTTTCAATACAGTAACCTCGCCACTATTTCGTTGGCGACGATAAAATTTAAATTGAAGCCTAAGCTCTTTTAAAACTTTTTCAGTAAAGCCATTTTTGTGACTGTACATATCTGTTAGAAATATTTTAAATACATATGTATGTATGTACATATAACTCGGTTT
The DNA here is from genome assembly GCA_009724625.1 of Deladenus siricidicola. Lineage (NCBI taxonomy): Eukaryota > Metazoa > Nematoda > Chromadorea > Rhabditida > Sphaerulariidae > Deladenus > Deladenus siricidicola. The sequence goes on from SAUE01002986.1 coordinate 229,735, forward strand.
TTGTAAATATTATACATATATGTATTATAAAATGGTCTCTTAAGGACAATAAATAAGGAAATATTTTGATTTATGCAATAATATGTACAAAGTATTGTACAACAATTGTTTAGCTGATCCAATTTGTGGGTGATACCCGACAGCCGCATCAACTCTATTGCATTAGCCGACATTCGTCCGACAAAACGCCTTTGGTCACCACAGCTCAAATTCAGCGAATTCATCAAGGCAAAAGGGCTGTGAATGATGTTTGTGCGTGGAGCGGGCACTTGGCCGAATGCGAAATTGCCTCCCATGATGTTAGAGAATTTAGGTATACTTTTGTAACTGCAATTTATGTATACTTTTGTAATAAGGTATACGTTTGTAACTTTTGTAATGAGTTAATTGCACTTTACCCCACCAGAATTTTGCCAAATTTGATATTCATTTCCTGCGAAAATTCCATAAAAATATCCAAATGTGTGTGAATATGTCGAAAAGCACAGGGGCGGGGGCAGGGGGACAGGTATAAGGG
>SAUE01000165.1:59160-71730 GCA_009724625.1 Deladenus siricidicola
ACCCAACAAAAAATCGAGGAATTGGACTGGAAAGTTCTGCCTGATCCGCCATATAGCCCAGACCTTGCTCCATCATATTACCTTTTGTTCCGGTCCATGTCGCATTTCTTAGCTGTAGAAAAATTCAAAAGCATCGAAAAAGTCAGAATTTGGTGTCCGCCTACACTGTTGCATAATTATACGCGCCCCCCCCCCAAATGAGGATTTTGAAAAAATGAGAAAGGCTACTGTAAAATGAACTTTTACTAGCCTTTTTGCCATGCCAAAAAAATAATTTTCGTACAAAATGGTGATGGTTCGTTGTGTTTTACGCTCAAAAATCGGAAAAAACCGATATTTGCCCGTAGCAATAGTATACGCGCCCCTTGGAATTTTTTAATTTATTAGCCCAAATCAGTAACATTAATTTACAAAACTGAAACATTCTAACAAAAAAACAATTATTAGTATACAGTAAGGCCGCTATTTATTTGAATTATTGTAAAAATACAATTTTTCGTACTGTCGATTAGCTTCTGTTGTGCCTGAAGTCGAAGTAATTATGAATTAGGAGGTTTTTAGCCACGTAATTACGAGAAATTCGTAATTAATTACGGGTTTTTGGTAAGTGAATTATGGACTTTTGAAAAAAAATTCCATCCAAAAATCTGATAAAACGGGCAATTTTTGAAAAATTTTAATCAAAATCTTTCAAAATTTTCTATCGAGGCATTTTTTATACTTTTTATGTGTATTACATCAAAAAAAATTATAAAATTTTGTGAAAATTTTTTGATGGTGAATTACGAGGTTTTTAGCCTCATAATTACGCAAATTATATCCAGTTACGAAAATCATTTCTCATAATTTCAAACATCCCTGAAGCACAGCCAATATTCATCATACCGAAATGATTATTTATTATAAGCAGATGTGTGCGGAGCCTGCGGCTTAGCACAAAGAAGGCAAATCTCGTGATTATAAGAGCCTGAGACTTCGGCGGGCTGCAAAATAAAACAATTTTCCTTTTCCCAAAAATTTTTAAATTTTTTTTAAATTTGGCAGCCTTTAAAATTTTTCATGGCGTCGAAATTCAATTTCGTTTCACTTATTTTTTGCAAGTTTTTAACTTTTCCAATCTTTTCATTAATATAATTTCAAATTAAAAAAACATAAATAAATTAGGATTAAAAAGGGAATGGCTATAAAATATGTAAATAATTGTACTTTGCGCTTAATGTAAATGGCAAAAATAAAAAAAAATTTGTAATGAATTTTTTGTGTGGCAATAAACAAATTTATTCAATTCAAAAGCATTATACATAATCCCGAAACCAAAACAAGAGTAGTCACACAAACGTGTCATACACGGAAATATAGCGATATTTTGCCAACAAAAAAGATAGAATTTTTTAATTTTGAATGGATTGATTTTTAAATTTAAAAAAATTCGAGCGAAAATACGTTCAAAATACCGTCAAAAATCTAAAAATGTGCTGAAAAACGTTTCCCATATTATAAATTTCAATTAGAAAAAAAGTAACGGCAAAAAGGAGTATATTTTCGATGTAACATTTTCGTCTAATATAACGATGAAAAATCACCAATAAATCCCTCGATAACATATTATACACACTTTACCGCTCCCATTCCCCTAGCCCAGGCACCCATCAACAATCCCTCTCACTCTCCCTCTCGCTCAAACAAACGTCAACGTCAAAAACAACGAATTAAATATAAACGCAAAAAATTTTTTGAGAACCGCAAACAACCATCCATCCCAATTCGCACAGGACTTCCGGATTCTTCGCGGCAGACAAAAAAAAGAAGACAGACACAGACGGTGGAGTTGACGGTAGCGCGGTGAAAACGGTGGGGCGTCTACTTCTTCGCCGCGGGCTTCGACGCCAGCGGCTGGCCGATGTCCTTGCCGCGCAGCTTCAGGCCGAGCGCGCGCTCCATTTTTTGGAGAATGGCCTGGTTGACGACGGCCTTGCCGCTCTCGTACTCGCGCACCACCTCGATCTTCTCGTTGATGCGCGTGGCCAGGTCCTTCTGCGTCCACTCCTTCGCCTGGCGACCCTGCGAGAAAAGCAGACACTCATATCATCAACAAATGCAATTTTTCGGGAAAAATTTTCAAAACATTGTGGAACCATGTGGGTTATCGGAATGCCAAAAATTTTTGTTATAATTTTTTTAGGTTTTGTGTGAGAAAAGCAGACTATAATAATAAATCAACGCAAAAATTTCGGGAAAATTCTTCAAAAAACTGTTGAAAAGTGAAAAGATTCTCGTAAAATGTGGTCACCATACTAAAGCAAGGCGGTCTCTGACCATCGCGCCCCGCGAAGTTGAAACGCAAGAAAATGACCAAAGGTAAAACCAAAATTTTAAAAATTTTTGACGGGTAAAAAAAAGTGGAAAATTATTTTTTTATCGCGTGCTGCTTTTTCTTAACAAAAAACCCATCGCGTAACGAAAATGTACGACGTGTTTCGGGGTTTTTTCCCGCGTTTTCATGATCGCTAATTTTGCATGAAAAAATGACCTGACCTTTGAGCCGGACAGTGTCCAGTCAAGGTGAAAAAAAGAAGAAAAATCGAGTGCGAAATTTCAGAAAGAATTTTTGGTTGACAATTGGCGACTTTTTTGATCGCTTGCAAATTCATTTAGGCTAAATTGATTAATATGGTTACCACCCGAAATCGCCCAAAAAGTTTTATACGTTAAAAACGGAATGCCAAAGAAAATTTGAAAAAAAAAATTTGGATTTTTTTCGAAAATTATACCTTGGTCCCCCCTGTGGTTTTGGACCTTTTAGATGGCCCGAACGGGCCAGAAATGCTATTCCGCTGATTTTTTTGTCGTTTCTATCGTTTTTAGCGTATTTGAAAATGTATAAAACTGTTTTTGGGCGGTTTTGGTTGGTAACCATATTAATCAATTACTCCTTTTGTTCAAATTTCGACCCACTACGCGCGAAGAAAATAAAAATTCCGACTATACGTGAAAAAATTTTGATTTTGGAGGGTTGGACAGGTTCGGCAATAACAATAAAAACAAGTTGAAATTAGAAAATAATAATAAATACCTGCTGCATAACCTTGCCCAGAGTCAAAGGAACGCGCTCGTGGTGCAGCTCCTCCGTCTCGTCGTCCAACTTCGCGGTGTTCTTGTCGACTTTGTGCTGTTTGTTGCCGCCGGCGGCGAACTTCTTGTTGGTCTCAATCTCGGCGCCGCGCTGCTGCGCCGCCTTCACTTCCGCCGAGGACTTGAGCGTCTTGATGGGCGGAGCGTGTTTGCGAATGATCGTGACGGAATCCGGATCACCGTCCGACTCCATGCGGCCTTGTTTCGACATTTTCTGTTGGTGATGTTCTGAACAAGCGCCAAAATTAAAAGCACACACATATATGCATTTGATTAACTTTTTCGGCATTTCCTTGTAAAATCAATATCAAATTCGGAATCAGGGCGCAAGACTGGTTTAGAAGACGTAAAAAAAGTTTGAAATTCTAGCAAGGTCGGGTAGGGTAAAGTAAAGTGATCCCCATATTTAATCAAAGTCATTCACTGCTTATGTTTTGGAGAATAATTTTTCGTCTTTAAAGAAGAATTCAGCTCGATTTTTCAGATTTCTCATTATCAAGGGATAATGCGCCGATATTCTATTCTAAATGTCCTAAAATCCTTATTCGTCAAACTACAAACATAACGTATTTCGAAATGTTGGAACTGGGAAAAGTCAACATTTTGCTGTAATCATGCAATATTGTGAAATCCAATTTTTTGCTCGCTTTTGCAGAGCACTGGAAAAGGGCAGAAGAAAAACATCTTTGATAATTTTTTTCCACTAGAAAATTTTCATTTGCTAGTGGAAATTTGTGGAAAAAGGTAAGAAAACCAATTTTACTTCTTTTTCCGAACATTTTTTCTGGTCTTTTCTTATTTTTTGAACGAAGAAAAATGAAACGGTAACATTTGTAATTCATTTTGAAATTCCGCATAAAAACTACAAGGAAAAGAACGTTGCGAAAAAGAACTTTTTCAAACGTCAAACCAAATCCTATTCTTTTGGAGTAGAGTTCAAAGCAGCGCTGGAGTGTGGGATTTTTTTTGAGTATGGAGTTATATAAAACGGCATTTGCGGTTCTATGAGATATGGCTTCTGCGGGATCTCTCCTGAGATATGCATTAATATATGAGCTTTGAGATATGGTTTCTAATGTTCGCTTTCCTTCTTTGTTTTACGCCATAAATATTATACAATTTAAATATGATTTGGGTTTTCGAATATTAAAAATATGAACAATTCTTCAGTTTAAACAATAATAGTAAAGTTTTGTGGTGTGTTATAGCGGGTAAATATGGCGAGTTTGGTGGTGGACGAGGCAAACCCCCATGGCGACGTTTTCGCGCAGTTGGAGTTGTTTTCCATCTATTTTATCGCCGGACTCGGTATTCTTCTGAGAAATGTCGTCTGTCGAGCATGGCAGAAGCATCAACGCGTTGATTTTACTACAACAAGGTTTTTTTTCTAAAATTTTTTCTAAAATATAGAAAATTAACAAAATTGAAAAATGGTCGATTTTTTAATTTCAAATTTTTGAGGGTCTCTGCAATTTTTTTATTTTTGTCTTTCCCTCCCAAAAATTAAAAATTTGCGGCCACTTGCCAAATCTCTTAAAAAACTTGCCAAATAAATAAAAGCCGAACCTAAAAAAATGCTTTCCCCCCCTAATATTTGGGGAGGGGTGTTGCACGGTCTATCACCTATTAGCCATTTGCATTTGATTTTATATGCCCCATAAAACAATTTTGAATTTTTTAGAATAACAATCTTCGTTCAAGAATTTTTGTGCGCAATTTTGCCGATGGTTTTGGCGCAAACGATTTTCGCCGATCGAATTGTGTGGCTTTCCGTCGGGCTAACGGCGCTGATAGCGGCCGCCGTTTTTGCCGAATATTTTTTTTTGCCGAGCACCGCAAATTCGCCACCGTTTTCGCTGACGGCGGTTGTGGAGACGAGTGCGCTAATGCGCAATTCCGTGGCCGGCTTTAGGTATGTAGGTGCGTATATTTTTCTCTCTCGATTATTATGAATTAAGAAATTTTTTTATTATTTTTTAAATTTGTTTACATTTTTTTCTCCTTTATCGTTTTCCAAAAAATTGACTTTGTTCTCGTATATGTTCCGATAATTTTCCAAACATTTTGATTTTTTTTTTCAAAATCTGTACAGCCCTAGTTCCCTTAGACATCAAAACATCGCAGAGCAGTAAGCAAATTAGTTGTTGACTGCGAACGTATCAAAAATATTAACAAAAAAAATTTACCAAAAAATTCTAAATTTAAAAAAATTTTAATTTTTTCGCGGCTTATTTTTGTACGAAATTTAAGAGGCTGTACTGAATTTTTTTATTTTGAACATAAGAAATCAAAATAGTTGAGAAATTATACGAACACACATTCGGAGAAAGTCTATTTTTGTCTCAGTTTTAAGTGGACTTCTGAGGAAAATTGGTGAAAATTTCAAGGATTTTTATTCTCTGCGTCCCTTATGTAAAAGAAAAAAATATTACGTCTATTCCTTGAATTTTTTTAAATTTTCGATTTTGTTTTTGTTGGGTCAGGCACCTTGCTTTTTTTGCACGGTTTTGAAAAAATTTTCTTGAATTTTTGTTATTTACGTTTTTGTGATTTTTTAATGGAGTTTTGAGTAGGCTTAAAAATCTGAGGAAAAATTGGCAAAGATTTCTAAGAATTTTTATTCCCCTTATATATCACATTTTTTTAATTTGTTTTTTATTCCAAAAATTAAAAAAATATGATTGGCCAATGTAAGAAATTTTACATTTTTGATTTCCGTTTTTGTTGAGGGGGCTTAGAAAAAGCTGAGGAAAAATTGACAAAGATTTCGAGGTCGCCATATCGGAAATCGGAAATGAATTAATGATTTTTTTTCGTATACTATACAGAACGCTGGTGTTCGTCTCGACGTCGATCGCGATACTCGCGGTGGACTTTGAGGTTTTTCCGCGCCGATTCGCCAAGAACGAGCGCTTCGGCCACTCGCTGATGGACTCGGGCACGGCGGCGTTCGTCTTCATCAACGGACTCTCCGACTATCGAAATTGCGCCGCAAATCGCGGCGGCGGGAAGCGAAATCCCTACGTGTGAGTACGCCAATTCGGCAATAATAGATATACTAGTTTTGAACGAAATCAGCCCTCAGCGGGTGACTGAACTGAAAGTACACTGAAGATACAATTTGAGGATATTTTGATTGTTTCCCTCTCTAAGTTCTCGTTGTCTCTCTTGATTTCTGTTTCTCTGCCTGTTGTCTCTGTCGGTTGTCTCTTTTGATTTCCGTTTTTTATCTGCCTGTTCTCTTTCTTTTTCTAACTGTTGTCACTCTTGATCATATCCGTAAGTGGCGTTGCTGGGGGACACAAAGGATTTTTTTATTTTTAAGAAAAAGTTTACCGATTGATTTTTTTTCTTGAAAATATGAACTTTTTTTCAATTTGTCATCAACCAGTGGCGTCGTTGGGGGAGTGGCTGGTCTCAAAGGGATTTTTTGCTTTTCCTACGAAACATTGAAATTTTGGCGATGACAAAAATTTTATTTCAATTTTCTTTCCCCTCGAAAAATTTCTAGCAATGCCAATAAGTTAAAGGTTTTGTTGCGGAAACTATTTTTTTACCGCGTAGTGAAAATAATTTAACTTTATTATTTTATTTTTTGGTTTGCTTGGAAAAGCAAAAAAGATAAAAAATGGATTTTATTTGTTTGTACGCTTATTTCTTTAATATTTATTTGATTACGATAACTTTTTTAAGTATTATCGTAACATTTTTAGCTCGGTGTTTTCGCTGCGAGTTCCCAGCTTTTTCGTGTTGTTGTTGATGGGCATTGGCCGAAGTGTGTTCATTCTGCTCTACGGCTACCAACATAAGGTCACCGAATACGGCGTACACTGGAACTTTTTCGTCACTTTATTCTTTCTCCGGGTAATTTTTTTTAATTTTGTTTGGTGGCGATGGCATTGGACGTAGTGGCGGGACCATGGGTTAGCAAAAAAGCTAGGATTTTTTGGAAGAAAAAATTTCTACCTTAAAAATCTAAAATACTCGTGGTAGCAGTTGATGGTTTGTGACGGATGGTTTTTTAAATAATAAAAAATAAAAATAATTTTTTTTCTTAAAAAAGATTAAAAAATTTAATAAAAAATTACACAGGTTATTGGTGTAATTTTTTATTAAATTTTTTAATCTTTTTTAAGAAAAAAAATTATTTTTATTTTTTATTATTTAAAAAAATTCGATTGGGCTTTTTTGAAAAATTAAAACGTTTTTTAAGTAAAAAAAGAGCAAACAGATTGTTTATTGAGTTTTTTTCTAGTTATTTGTGGAATTGTTCTCCTATCCCTACTCCATGTACGTGGGGCTGTGCGTCGGCGCGGTCTACGAGATTGCGTTGACGAAATTCGGCTGGGCGCATTTCATTCTTCGCGACGAGGCGGGACAAGGGAGGAGCGGCTTTTTGGACGAAAATCGCGAGGGAATTTTCTCGATGTTTGGCTACATTTTTCTCTACAGTTTGGCATTGCTCTACGCGAAAATTTCGACGGCGGCCTTGCAGAGGTGGGTCAGGCTCACATTTTGTTATAGGCTCACATTTCTTTTTACAAGTATCGGGTGCCATACTTCAGCAAGGAGAGGAAGAGGGGGGGGGGGGAGGTTAAGATTTTTTTGCGCGATGGTCTAAATTGTAACCAAGCCAAAAATCAGAGGGCAACTCTCAGGGCGACTCTCAAGTTAATCACGGCACGCACTTTGTTTTATCGAAAAAAATTCCCTTTTATCTATTACGTCAAATTTCTCCGGATGAGCACCCCAATTATGCCACTTAGCCACCAACCACAACTTACCCAACAATGGCCACCAGCAATTCCCTTAGCTCATCTCCTAGCTTTACAATAACATCGTTTAACAATTACAAAATACGTATGTACATATATTTTAGAAAGCCGATCGCTTCCCTACCGACAGTTCTCGTACACTTTCTTTGTTTTGTGGGATTTTTTGTCGGCTTGCAGAAATTCGCCGAACATTTGAGCGGATTGCCCGCTTCCCGACGCCTCGCCAATATGCCCTACACATTCTCTATGGTATGTATAATAAATTTTAATTTATTTAATATTTTGTTTCTTTATGTTACGTATATTTATTTTCCCAATTTTTAATATTTATTTTTTATCATGAAAATTTTATTTTTCTGTTTTAAATTTGATTTTTTTTATTTAAATTGGATTTTTGTTTAGCTTAGCTTGTTTTTTATATTTGATTTTTCAAAATGTGCAAAACATGTATTTGATAAATTTTGAGATATGTATGCGTTTTTATTTATTTTGATTAATGGGAAAATTTTTTATAACGACAATAATTTTGATAAAATTACTGCATTTTTGAGTTCACCGTAGAGTATCGTCGATTTGAGCGATTTAGGCGGCGATATTCTCATTCTCCGTGACGGGACTACAGCTTTTGGGATGTTTCGTGCCAGCGCCGCCAACGACCTCAAAGCACGCAAAATACGGTTTGTTTGAGGCGTTAAATCGAAATGGGCTACTATACTTTTTGGTGTCGAATCTTGTGACGGGACTCGTGAACATTTTCGTCTTAAACGTCTACAAATTAGAGCATAATGCCGCGAAGGAAACGATCTTCATCATATTGTACGCATTTGTCACCACACTTTTCATTACAATTATTAATTGGAAGAGGAAAGAGGAATAAATTATTTTTTCAATTTGGAATATTTTCAGTAGAACGCAAAATTATCCTACACCCCCCCCCGCATGATTTAAAATTTTTTTATTTGGAACATTTTCCAACGATTTTGATGCTAAGAGAATGCTTGTGAGTGAAGAGTGTAGTGATTAATTAACTTGACATTACAATGGCTTAATTTCATGCGATTTGTGCTTTTGATGATCACTGTGCTGTGATATATCATGATAATAATTGACGGCTGTTATGTTTCAATGCAAATTTTGCTGAAATCATGCCAAATTTTCAGAATAGGGAGGGGGCAGCCGAAAATTTACGTTAATTTTTTTGTGAATCTAAAATTTTTAATTTTTATTTACAGTTTACATATAAAATCGCAAATATTTTCTCAATGTGGCCATTTTCCGAAATATGCCACGGCTAAATTATTTTTATTTTCAAAATATTGTCTACAATTACCCTTTTTAACTGCAATTTACGTTTTACAATTTTTCACGTACATTTTCTTATCATTTCAAATGAATTATCAATATGATTTTTGACTCATTCAAGTCAAAAATTTGAAAAAAACAATATAATTCAACCAATTCTCCAAACAAAAAGTGGTTTTATCAACGATGGCTAGCGATCACGACGAGGCATACGACGTTGTTGTCGTCGGCGCCGGAATTGTAGGCAGTGCGTGCGCGTATTATTTGGCGCGACGCGGTCTTAACACACTTTTGTTGGAACAGGTAAACTCACAAAGTTGTTGTGTTCGGATTGGGGCAGCGCACAAAACCTAATCGAATGAATCGATTTAGCACGCACAAAAATTAATCATTTATCAATGTTTTTCGCATTATCTTGCGCTAGTGTTGCCGATCTTCGTTCATGATGTTCATTCAGATTTCAGTTCGCGCTGCGCCACGCGAACGGTTCGTCGCATGGCGCGTCGCGCATAATTCGCCACACTCACTCCTCTGAAATTTACGTGCCGCTTTCCATGGACGCCTACCGCGAGTGGAATGAGCTGGAGACGATTACGGGGCAACAACTTTATACGTTAGTTTTTTATACCGATCATCCAATACCGATCACACACACACACACACACACACACACACACACACACACACACACACACACACACACACACACACACACACATGTGTGTTCCCTACAGTACGATTGAAAATAAATTTAGTCGAAATGGACTACTATGGTTGTGCGATAATTTGACGGAGACGATGGCGCGATCGGATTTATTGCGAAAATATTCAATTCCAAACGATGTGCTCATCGGAAGCGAAATACGCGCGCGTTTTCCCCACTTGCACTACGATGATGATGGCGGTGCGGCGGCAGCGGCGGATCGCTGGTCTGCGGTCTGGGAGCCGAGCGGTGGGACCATGCTCGCTGACAAATGCCTCCGCGCCTTTCACGTGAGCATTATTTTATGAAAATCGACAGGATCGCCACGTTTTTTGGGGTGGCGGGGTGATTGTTTTTAGGGGAATATTTGGAATATCAGCTAAAAATGGTATATTTGATTAGAAAGATGAAGGTAATGAAAGAACGGGTAATCAATTTCTTTTCGCTTCATTTTTTGTGACTCTGGACTTGACGGTTTTCGATTTGGTTTACTTGTATGTTGTTTATATTTATAAATTTTATTGGTGCTTTTTCTCAATTCCTGTCAATCGAGCCTTCAGAAATTGGCAGAAAATCTGCCAAATTGCACAATTCGTGCCAATGAAAGCGTCTCAGAAATTGTTGATGGCGGCAAATGCGTAGCGCTACTCACAAAGTCAGGGCGAAAATTTTCGGCACGACGCGTCGTGGTCACTGCGGGCGCTTGGCTGGAGAAACTTTTTACAGATTTGCCGCTGCGCGTTCTCCCACAGCGCGTATGCGTCAATTTCTGGCGTATTTCGGCGGCGGCGCAGCCGCGCTTCCAACGCGAAGACGCGTCGCCGAATCTGATCATTACGCAGGGACGCGACAACACGGAAATGTTCATGATTCCGTGCACGGACTACCGCGATAAAGTCAAAGTAATCTTGTAAATTGCTTAAAATACATAAACAGACAGATATACAGAAACAGACAGACAGACAGAGACAACCAGGCAGACAGATGGATAGACACGCAGACAGAAAGACAAATTGAACATAGCATGACATACAAAGATAAATGTAGACAGACATACGCCTTGATGTTACGCATTATAAATGTATTCACATAACGTTATAGAAAATGCAAATTGACAAGCACATACACATCATTAAAACCTATAAAAACAAGGTGTACTTATACTTTTGAAGTGGTCAAAAATTCGGTTTTTTCAGTGAAAAATTTTTCGTTTTGAAAAATTTCAAAAACCATGCATGGTAGGTAGTCTAGTATTTCTGATGTAAAAACACGTGTTTAAAAAAATTCATCCGATTCCAACATTTGAGACAAAAGTTATGCCAATTCTCAAGCTCTACTTATACTTTTGAACAGGAGTGCTATAATTTTTCAATTTCGTAAATCGTAAATTTTTGCCCAAAAAGCCGTAAATGTCGTAAATCGAAAATCGTAAATTTTGAAATTTTCATTTTCAAATTTTTTCCTAATTTTTTTACGAATGTTCATTTTGCTTTTTTTACTGTTTTTATTTTCATCTGACCGTTTTTGAATTCGTCGACTTTTTTTTCGACATTTTTCGCGCCAATTCAAACGCATGTTGAGTTTTAAAAAATTTAAATTTTCTTGGAAAATGTTGAAAAATTTACGAAAATCTGCCGATTTTTCGTAAATCGTAAATTTTGGGCCAAAAGAGCCGTAAATCGTAAATGTTAGCACCCCTGATACATATACACAGGTAGTACGTATCAGGGGTGTAACAAAAGTAAATTTGAAATTTCGAAAATCGAAACGTCCTCGCAATTTCGAAAATCGAAAGGAAAAAAGATCGAAAATCGAAAATTGTTACACCCCTGGTATAGAACTAAACCTTCATACATATAGAACTAAACCTTCGTCTATTCAGTTCGGCATTCACCTCGGTGTGGAGGAGTGCGACCCGGACTCGGAGGCGGCGACGAACGCGGAAACGCCGCCGGCGCTCGCCGCCATTCTCTCCGCGCACATCGCCGCCCACTTGCGCGACCTCGACGCCAGCCGACCAGCGGTCGTGGACAAGTGCTTCTATTCGGTGAGAACAAAAAATGGGGCGGGTAAATTGGCTGTCTGAGGAAAGAAGAAATGACTTTTTTCAGATGACGGACGACCACAATTTCATTGTCGACCGTCATCCGGCGAACGCAAATGTGATAATCGCTGGCGGAATGTCGGGCACGGGCTTCAAATTTGCGCCAATTATCGCAAAAATTGTTACGAAAATGGCGACCGACGACAATTTGACGAATGCGCCAATTTCCGACTTTCGCCTTAATCGAAAAATTTCTAGCGGAATGTTGTGCAAATTATAAATTCTTTTATTATTTAAAAATGTTTTTTTTTGTAAAAGATACATATTATTATAAATTTTCGATAAATAATTTATTTTATTCCACCGATATACATATGTATATAATATGTATGTAAATGCTAAAAAAACAACAAATTTTCATTTGTATTCACGTAAACCGTTCACGTAAAGCGACACTTTCACTTCGGTTCACGTAAACCGTTCAAGTAAAGCGAACGCCGGATTAAAGAATTTCGCTTTTTGTTGTTTACAGAGAAAGAAGCTTTCTTTCTTTCTTTCTTTCTTTCTTTCTTTCTTTCTTTCTTTCTTTCTTTCTTTCTTTCTTTCTTTCTTTC
>SAUE01000165.1:87720-115039 GCA_009724625.1 Deladenus siricidicola
CCGACTAGCTATACATTGTTTTTGGGCAGAGGGGCAGGGATGTGACCAAGAGGGGTATGGGGGCGCGGCGAGGAGAAGTGGGGGCGTGGTCAGGAAGGTTGGTGACGTAGCCAGAAGGGGTGGGGGCGTGGCCAAGAGAGGTGGGGGCGTGGTCAGAAGGGGAGGGGGAAGAGGTGCAGGGTTCATCGGAAGTAAAAATTTTCATCCTTTTTGGAGGGGGAGTAAAGCGAACGGTTAGAAATTTTGCAAATTGCGGTTATATTCATATAATCGCAAGTTTGTTAAAGATCCTTTCATGCAAGACGCTCCTCACAATTTGGTGAAATAAAAGAAAATTTAAAATAACATAAATAAAATAAGTTAAATGAATAGGCGCTCGATGTTCGGCGAAATGCCGCTGCTCGCCTACGCGGACACGGTGATCATGCTGTGGGGCACGCTGGCTAGCGGCCTTGCGCTAGCGATCGTCTTCCTCACCAACTTTTCGCTCTACAACCGCTACCGCGACTTCCACGAGCACATCAAAGGCTTTCAGGTGGGCGGGGCTAAAAAAAGTTCGATTGAGGCGGGACGCCCCCCCCCCTTCCCCTCTACATTTCCCCATTAACANAATTTTTTTGGACCGATCGGATTACTGTAGCCGAAGATACGGTATTGACGTTTTTGGCTCATATCTCTGTATTGAGCATATAATATACGGTATTGATTCAATTTGTGCATGGTGGAATTAAAATTTGGGCAAATTTATCGAACGGTAAAAAATTTCTAGAAAATAATAGGCTAATCAATCGGCTGAGAAGAAAATTTGGTTCCAAATAAATTTAATATTGATTCTAATTTAATTTTAGTTCTAAATTTTTTAATATTTTTGTCTATTTAGACGAAAAATTTGCCGAATAAGAAATTCAGCGAACATTACCTCGGCTCATTTCTGAATGGTAACTACAACAACAACAACATCATCAACAACAACAACAACAACAACAATGGCAACATGAACAACAACAACAATAACATCTTGAACAACAACTGCCGTACCCAAGCGAATACGACCAACAACAACAACAATGTCAAGGATCAGCCAAACGGCGAGCGCGAAATGTCGATAATCGACCGTACCCTGGACTTTTTTGGCGAAAAAAGCGCGTTTTCCACCTCGCCGCCGCAAGCGGACGCGCAAGTCGTCGACGCGAAACGCGCCGCCTCCAGCGACACGGCGCGCGAGAATTTCGACTCGCGCTTCTCGCACTTTCAAGGTTGAACGCGCTCTAACGCGCTTGTCAAATCTCTGAAAAAAAATGTTTTATGAGATTTTCAAATGTTGCGATTTGTCGCCCTGACGCACACTTTTTTTAGACAGCACACCCACCGACGCGGCGCCCGAGCCGCGCACGAACGACGCGGACGGCGCGCTCGGCGACTTGCGCGTGCTGGCGCGCATCGACGCGCGTATGATCGACTTTTTGCGCGCGCTACGCCACGCGAACTTGCGCACAGAGCCGATTATGACGATCACGTTTCTGAACGCGCTGCTCATCTACGTCATCTCCATCTACGCGCTGCGACGCCAAAGCGACGAGTTGGGCGCGTTCGAGCGCGTGACGTTCGGAAGTTGGCTGGTGGTGGGCATCATGTTCGCCTTCATCACCTTCTTCCCGTGCGCCAACGTTCACTCCGAGGTACGAACATGTATCGAAAGTAAATTTGTGATATCGAAAATAGAAAATAGAAAATTTGTAAAATTAAGTTCCGAAAATCGAAAATTTTACAAGAGAAAAATTCAAAAATTTTGTTTAAATTTTATATACATATCTTAAATTTTATATAATTCACGTCATAAAAAAACAAAAACACGTCAAAAATAAAAATAAATAAAAGTCATAAAAAAAAAGTCATAAAGTTCACGGAAAATTTTTTTATAATTTTTTAGGGTTTCAGACAGAGTTCGAATTTAATAATGAACGTTACTGATTTTGCTGATTTTGTGCAGTGTTTGATATTTTCACTGGGGGTGGAGTATAACGACACGAACACTGAACCTGTGGACTAGGAGTTTGGCTTTGACTTAGAGTTTCAACACGAGTTTTTTAAAGGATAAATTAATGAAGTTTTGCGATATTTGTTTTTAAGAGTTCGTATAAGAATCATCATAAATACCGCATCGATTTATTCTCTTTGATTTAATTTTTTAATAATTATCGCATAATTTATAAAGAAAAATAATAAAAAGAAAATATGTAAAAAAAGAAATGCCCAAGGCAGGAATCGAACCTGCGTCGCCACGGCAACAACGTGGAGTACTAACCACTATACTACTTGGGCCGAAAGCTTTTCACGCAAAAATCGCTTAAGAATTGATGAAAATAATGTTTTAATGCGAGAACGATTTTTTCGCAAAATAATGAAAAAAGTAATTACTTTGTAATGTTTGACAAAATTAGTTAAAACATTTTTATTATGTAGTTAAACAATAAGTATGTAAATATATTTTCTTTTTTCTATTAGTGCATTTTAAATTTTCTCATACAATTACAGAAAGCGAAAAAAGTGAAAAATATGAGCTTCCCAAAGCAGGAGTAGAACCTGCAGAAATTTAACCCAGAATCGATTAAAAATATACAAAAAAACGTGGAAAACAATTACTAAGAATACTTTTCTTATTAGCAATGATTGAAAAAAGAAAACAAAAAAGTGTAAAAAAGGAACTGCCCAAGGCAGGAATCGAACCTGCGTCGCCACGGCCACAACGTGGAGTACTAACCACTATACTACTTGGGCCGAAAGCGTTTCACACAAATTTCGCTTAAGAAATATGATTTTTATTTACGAAAGACGAAAATTATTTTTGTGAGAATGCAATAAAATTTCCTTTGTTCTTTTAGTTTTCGCTGAAAATTGAAAAACTTTCCTGCTCAGCTCTCATGAACATATGTATCTTCGACTTTTTTGAGTAATTTCAACAAAAATTTGTGTTTACATATTTATTAAATGTACGAAATGAATGGTTTTATCTATCAAATATGTATGTAGAATCTACATTGTAGATATTTTGATATCAATTATTATTTAAAAAAGGTATAAATTTCCTCTGTATAATAACCTTGTTAACTGTTTCATTAATACTAACACCAAGAAAGGTTTAGATGCGCGAAACGCAAAACCTGATTCTGTTGGACCGATCGATTTGGTGGAGATTCGATCCGAAAGTTTGTTTTCATTTTCTAACGCAAACTGGTAAATGTAAAGTGAAGAGTGCAAATTGTCTCATATTACACACCGGTAACACATTCCACTGTAGGTGCACGCGGTCGCGGTGAACATTGTGCGGCGCATCGATATGGTCGGCTACGAGTCGAAATTGTTTTCCGCCTTTCGCATAACCAGCGCTTTCTTTAACCTGGTATAATTATATAGGTTTTATGTGTAAATGGTCTATACTATGTATACAAAATACATATGTATGTATAGGTGATTCTCATCGTTCCATTCCTCGTCGACTACGTTATTGCGCCGCCCGGTTCCGGCTCAAAATAATCCTGCATTTTTATGTAATAATATTAAAAAGTTTGAAATCGCTGAAAATCAAGCTTTAACATTTTTGTGAATACGATTGCAATTTAAGCGTATTCGAACATTTGAGTACGTGTCTATGTATGTATTATAAAATTTCATTTTGTGCAATTTTCGACCTTTTCTCAACAAACAAATTTTTGAAATTTAATATTTTTTAACATTTTTTACTTCGAAGTTTCATTTTCATATTTATTTTTACAAAATATTATTTTTTGCCAAGTCTAATCACAATACATATATTTTAGAGGCAAACTTTACGTAATTTTACTAAATTCTTTTCTGTTATTTCTTGTAAATACAACGCGCGAATAAATATTTATTTTTTATTTTAATTTATGCCGTAAAATACTCTTCTACAATACGAACAACAAAGTGTTTAAGCGAAAAAAATACTTTGGACAAGAGCTTCATTCAGTTTGGGGGNAATATTGGGTGGGAGGAAATGTTCTCTATTGAAAATTATTTCATATAAAATTAATAGCCATCGAAAGAAATTATGAGTCAAACAAAAAAAAAATTTTTTGTCAATTTTTTTCAAAATGAATCAATATGTTCATGAAAAAATCTTACTGATATCACTAAGCTTTTTTCACGAATATAACATCAAAAAACGTATTTCCAAAACTTTGGCTCTAAATACTCTAAAAAAATTCATTTTTTATACCAAAAACTTGAAGAAATTGTTGAGCTTTCGAAAATATAATAAAAATGAAAATCCCAAAAATAAATCGCAATTTTGTACAGAGCAAGTCGAATTATTGACAGTATTGGGCGAAAACGAATAAATATATCATTCCATAAACATCTTAGTGTTATTGTTGTTTCGCGAAAACAAGATAACATTCACTTTACAAAAAGATAAAAAAAAGTTTGCAAACAATCGGAAAAAACAAATTTCAAAAAAATACTGAAAATATTTTGCCACGAAATGACTCGCCCGTTATTCAGCCGAAAATATTGGAAAATTGTTTTTTAATTGCAAAAAAATATTTTTCGTAAAAGTTCGGAATAGTTTTCCATCTCAAAATGTTCGATTTTTTAAAATTACATACGAAAAATTAAACTTTATTGACGATAAAATAAACAAATTCGAAACATATAAAACATTTAAACGTTTCTCTCCGAGCAAAATCAAACGTAAGAGCTGTAAATTAACGCTCAGAAAACCTCCAACTCAGCCAAAATGGGACCAAAGTGCTTCGCTAATACTAAAAAAAGCTCCGATTATATTTGTCGGATTGATCAAAGGAAAGAACTTAACTACATGTAAAATTTTATGCCCCATCCAATCAGCAATTCAAAAATAATAGCCATAAAGGAAGCCCATAAGGTAGGTAACACCATGGAATTTTTTTAATTTCTAAAAATTTTTTTCTATACTTTACGTGGAAAATTTCTGGACCACCCCCCCCCCCCACTGCATTGAGAAGGTTTTTTTGGTATGCCATCATATTTCGATACTTACACTCCCATAGATTGGAGATTATTCCCGCATTTTGGCACTAAAAAGTAGAGGAACAAATTCAAACACACAAAAAACGTGAAAAAGCGTACAATAAATTATTGCGAGTCAAAGGCTGAAACCATGCGGTTCCATAAATATTCCAAAAGACAACAAATTAATGGGCATTTGTTCTGCAAAAGAGGACAAAAAAACTTCATAAGAAAATATTCATTTCTTTTTTAGCTTCTTCGAGTCCTCTACAGATTAGGTAGTCAAAAATGTTTAGAAGTTGTGTTCGAAAGCTTTTACGTGTAGTTTGAGATAACAACCGCCCACCCATACCGAAAGGGAGAGTTTCGGCATTCGATATACACCAAAAAGCCAATTAACAACGTCCAAACTTCGAATATAACGCAAAACAAATAAACAAAACAGCGAGCAAAAATACACATCATTATTAACGACTCTACACACAATATTAACCTCAATTCATGACTCTAACCGGTGGCGCGTCCTGACAGAGGGGGTGGGAGAATGGGGATTGCCCCTTTCACATGGAAAACTTTTTTCTATTTATTCTTATAGGTAAAATCCTAAAAATTTGAACGATTCCGTCGTATTAAGACAAAACTTTATGTTTTTTCTGCCCCCACCCCCAGATGAGAATTTCACGCCACCGGAGGAGACACAATACTAATCTCGACAATTCATAGCACAAACTCTACCCGCACTTGCACTTCTTCTTCGCCGACTGTCGCGGCGAGCGGTCGTCGAGGCGAACGCCGCCCTGTGGCGTTTGGAAGGCTGGGCCGCGCTGTTGTTGCGTGGACCGGAGTTTCGCCTCCAGCACAATACTCGTTATGCAATTGAACATCTAAACCAATTTATTTAATCCAACTAAGACTAAACGTCACGCTTTTTATCGCACGAAGAAAATAAAAAAATATCATAAAAATATAAAAAATTAATATAAAAATGTGATATATAATCCAACTAAGACACCACGTAACGCCTGTCAAAAGTCATTAGTATGATAAAAATAAAATTAAAATAAAATAAAAGTTTTTCCTAAAAAGTACGATATATTTTAATAGAGTTAGTATCTTGTCATTTTTAATTAATTCAAAAATATTTTAATTTGAGTCCATTAAATGAAGAAAAGCTAGTTACCTCCTCCACGTTCACATTTTCCTTTGCAGACGTCTCAAAGAATTTCACCTTCATCGCATCCGCAAAGCGATGACCGTCGATGGCGGAAATCACACGTCTCTCCGGGTCGTCTACCTTGTTTCCCACTGAAATTTTTTTTAATAAATTTAATTCAAATTTAAAAGAAAAAATAACATTTTTGCAACATTTTTCAATACTGATTATTTTTTGGTAAAGGGCGTTTAACTCCAATGATTCGGTCGTCTCCAAAATAAAAAACCTCAAAGTCAAACCTTATTTAGGGGACAAGGGAGCATTTTTCCCGTTTGAGAAATTTTGTTCAAATTTTTTAAGTAAATCGGAAATAGAAATTGAAATTTTTGCCCCACCCGCCAAATTTTTGTTAACCTTGATCCTCCCCCCTGGTTACTTTTTCGCTTCCTGAGATTTTGCGGAATGGTTGACCCACGTGCGGCAGAATGGAGTGGAGTATGATCCCCTCTTGCCCTGGTATAAACAAACCCAAAATTTTTTGCACGCCCTCGCAGTTCGACTCGATTTCGTGCAGCCATCGTTTGACGTTGCTGAACGACTCCGAGTTCGTCACGTCGTAGACGACAATCACGCCGTGTGTTCCACGATAATAACTGAAAAAATAATACATTTCAAGACATAAGAAAAATATCGACGAAAAATTACGTTGATGTGATTGTGCGAAAGCGTTCCTGGCCAGCCGTATCTGGAACATTTTCAAACTATATAACACTCCAAACAAATCCAAATCTCAAGCACATATGTATGTAGGTCTGCAAGAGTGGGTGTACAATGAATGCAATATGCGCAAAAAAATAAAAACAAGAAATTGCTCCCTCCATAAGAATAAAAATATAAATAAAGTTTATCGCCAAATTCAAAAATATATTGTGAAGGACCACAAAGTATTAAATATATAAAAAAATAAAAAATAAATTTTTTTGTTTAATTTTTTGTTCCAGAATACTCCAAAACAAATTTAAATCTCAAACATATCCACAATAAATTAGCAAAAATGTGTACCCACTAGAAAAGTACAAAAAACAGAAGTCTACTACTTGTAGCTTCAAATTGTTTAGGTCCACAAAGTAAAAAAAAAGTCAAAAAGCCTACCCCAAATCTGAAGCTTTATTTTCTGTCCATTGATTTGTATTGTTCGGATTTTGAAATCCACTCCGATCGTCGTGATATAGTTCGCTAAACATTACGTCATTAATAGGCTAATTCTACCACTTTCACATTTATTCTATTATTTTGGAAATTTTGTGACTTACGAGAAAATGTGTTGTCCGCGAATTGCAAAAGTAAACTGCTCTTGCCAACACCTGAAAATTGAAATTAATTGTTAAATTTATATTTTTTAGTTTAAATTCATATTTTCGGTAACCAAAATTTCACTAAAGCTCCTAATTTTTTACACTTATTTCTCCCAAAAACTTTATTACATAGTCGTTCAAAAAATCTATTAAATAAGCTAAAATTTCTAAACTATTTTGAAAATTTTAAAAATTATTTAGAAATTATTGGCAAATAAAAATTTACTAGAAATAGAAACAAATATAAAATAAGTGAACAGATCAAAAAGTGCGCAAAAACAACGAAATCAGTAAAAATCATTATTATTTCCCCATGCCAGAAAATCTAAAAAAATCAGTAAAAATTTTTTTGCGTCCCGATATCACACCCTTGCACCAAAATTTTCCCTACCGCTATCGCCAATAATGAGCAATTTGAAGAGGTGATCGTAGTCGCGGGGTCCCGAAGCCGTCATGCGAGTAAGCAAATGTAAATTTCACGTAGCTAACAATATTATTCAACGAAAATACCCGTTTCGATCGATATCTTCCCTGTCTATTTATCCTAAACTGTTCTCTGCATATTTTTGCACGAACACAAAACACTACAAAATACATACTTTGGATAATTTGGGCAATTTGCACAAAAAATACATACGAAATTCCAGAAATTTTCATTCTCATAAAAAAATTTAAGGCAGAAAAAATAACCTCAAAAATATGCATAAATTCGTAAAAACGAAAAAAGTCGAATATTTTCTTTACATTTCACTGAACCATAGTTATCACAAAAACTATGCATATAAAACAGGTCTGGCCGGCGAATGAGCCAGACAACTTTAAATTCGCTGAAATTTGTTTTGATCTTGCAAAATCGTGTTTCCAGGGTTCGCAAACTATAAAAGCTTCCAAAAAAATGCGCCGTCAAAATCGAGAATTGAACACGGCAAATCATGATTCTTTCCTCCCACTAATTACCGTTTGAAAAGAGCATATAAATGGTTGGATTTTGCTGGCAAAATGTTGGCAAAAAATTGCTCAAACGCGTTTTCGACCGGGAAAAGCGGAACACGTGCTTTTTTCCTTGCTTTCTTCCTTCGGGAGGGTATTTCCAACAAATTTTCCAATAAAAAAGCGCTGAAAAAAGTCGATCGAGTAAAAAAATGCGAAAATCTCATAAGTCATTTTTTGCACATAAATTGAAAGGATAAAAAAGCATAGAATGGAAAACCTTCGTGAAAAATGCGCTGTGCAACAAAAGCATTTACATAGGCAAAATCAGCAAATCTCGCGCGATCCGGCCCGAGCGGCCGAGATTTCAGGCATACTTGTCACACCCACCAACGAAAGCGTTGGCCAACGCGTTGGAATTTTTGCGCCCTCTCTTGCCAAATCTGTTGCACCCGCCTCTAAATTTTTGCACCCGCCTCTAAATTTCTTCAAATTCTTGCGCTCCGGGAGGGAGGGGGGCTTTTATTGCATTTTTGCAATAAAAATTTTTGCGTTGCCCGTAACTCCACTTGTGGGACGTTGGAGGGGATCTGACAAGTATGATTTGAGAACCTAAAATTAAAAATGATCACCGCGGTTTTCTTTCGTTCAAGTTTTTTGAATAAAGCTTCTAAGAGCCCAAAATCCATCGTGTCAGTTTAGGTTTGAATGGACGGTGGCTTCACGGTTTACACGAAGCAGGCAGCCACCGAATCTCCCAATGTGGACTTCCTGTGTGGATGGTGTACGGGTTGCATCGAGACGTGTATTCTATTTCCCCTGAGCAAAATGACCTTTCGACAACAATTACACGGTGTTCTTTTAAAGGATGCGGTTGCACAGGTACGATTTGTTTCTTTTTTTCGAATAAAATTTGGGATTTTTTAAGTGTAACTCTTATGACTTCGAATTTTTGCTTCTTACTGAATAAGTGTTTGATATTTAGATTTTTACCGAAGGAATTTCCCACTTATATCGCGGTCTCCTCCCGCCATTAATACAGCGGACTTCGACGAGGATGGTGATGTTCGGCATGTTCGACACTTACAAGAGGATTCTCGGATGTCCGGATCGTCCCTTCACGTGGTGCTACGCTTTCGCCGCAATTTTGGGTATTTTTTGTTTGTTTTTATGATTATTTTGAGAAATTCGCGCTTGCTTGGAATTACAATCTGCGTAGTGGAAGATTTTGCGGAATTTTTTTAAACTCAGCTAAATTTCAGCCGGCTCGACGGAGGCGATGCTGTGCCCGTTGGAGCGCGTCCAAGTCCTCCTTCAAACGTCGGCGCATCACTCCAAGTTCCGCAACACTAGCGAGGCGTTTCGCTACGTGCGCGGCTACGGCGTAAGCGAGTTCTACCGCGGCTTCTCGCTGGTCGTCACGCGAAATTCGCTGAGCAACGCGCTCTTCTTCACCATCCGCGACCCGCTGAAGGACGTCATCATCGCGTCGCTGCAGACACTGTCGACGTCCGCGAAGTTGTCCGAAGGAGGAGCGTCCACGTCGAAGAGGGCGGACCCGGAAGAGGTGTACATTTGTGAGAGTGACGCGTTTCCAGGTTTTAAAATTTCTTAAATTTAATTATTTTTGAGTGTATGGCTCCTTTTTTATTTTTTTCGTTTGTCAAATTTGTAACCTGGAATGCCGAAAACGTATAAAAAAGTTTGGAGTGTGTTTTGGTCCCGTTACAGTAAAATTAACCACCGTCATTGTTACTGCAGAAGAAGCTATCTCAAAATTTTGTCAAGACCCATGCCAGGTTATAAGTTTTGATCAATCACTTTATTTTGTTACAGAATTTCCGGCGTAAACGAGATTTGAGAAGGTAGTGACGCCATTCAATGTGTCTCTATTGTGTTAACATCTCGAAAAATATTTAACTTTGCGCTTTACGTGATTATTTCCTTCAGGCGTTATAGTCATTTGTGCAGAATTAACATTTATTATATAAGATTTCATAGCAATACACCGTTCTTATGAGCTTATGATTTATTGCGAAAATGTTGCAGCCATTCGGTCGACTTCGCCGCCAGTCAAAAGCGTCGATAAATGCGTACCGGTTTCCCCTTTCATCGTGCACGTCTCAAACTTCGTTTCGGGTGCGCTGCTGGGCGCCGGCATTTCCACCCTCTTCTTTCCGGTGATTTTTAGCTTTAATAAATTCGTTTGAGTTCATTCATTAAGGATTTATCAACGTTTTGGTTTTTATACATTTCATATATAAAATTTTTTTAATTATTTTTTATATTATTAATATTTTGGCAGATTTTTTTGGAGAAATACCATTTCTTCGCAGCTTTTTTTAAATTTTATAAAGGAGTTTTTGTTTAGTTGAACGTAGTAAAGCACCGAATGCAGTCGATAATCGGCTCGGAGTTCGTCACGGCGCGAAAAGTGTTTCAAATGGTGTGGACGGAGCGAAATCGCTCGATACGAGAACTGTACCGCGGCGTCCACCTCAACTACACGCGCTCCCTTCTCACCTGGGGCATCACGAACAGTGTCTACGAGTACTTGAAGAATTTCCTTAGGACGATGTAGTCAGCGATTTCGAAGAAAAAACTTTTTTTCTTTTTGTAGTTTTCTTTTATTAATGTGCATTTGGATAGAATAACAGTTATGCTACAGACGAGGAGAGTAGTCGAGGCATGAAAAAAAATGGAATTCCTCTCCCAGCAAGAGATGAAGATCCAAGAAAAAGTTTTTCATTTAAAACATATCGATGGGTTTTTTCGTTAATTAAAGGTAACTTTTTGAGAGAAAAAGATTTTTCATATTCACCACTTTTTAACACTTTTTACGCCAAATTGAGGTGCGAAATTGGTTTTTCTTGTTCTTGGGAAAGTTATTCAACCAAGTTTGAGGACGAATTGGCGGGGCCCTTTTTTTCAAAAATTTCATTTGGAAAACTTTTTTCACATTTTTTGGTGTTTTTTCAGTGAAATTGCTTTCATTTCGCCGAAAACTGGCACGTACCGGATAATTTTGAATGGTTTGCGCTGTTATTCACCTCTTGCAAATTCCTGATAATTCCGTGAGTGTTAGGAGATTGTTTAGCCATATTTTTTCGATAGTACTTTTATAAAGAATAATTTATTATTTTCTCTCGAATGAATCCGACCGATTGTGTGCGAATTATTGAAATCGAATTTGTATTAAAAAATGGGTAGTGATTTTTGTTGGCTTTTTGGCCATATTTTTTTGATGAGAATTTGTTTGAATTTCAAATTAAATTTATAAATGAAAGGCGAAATCGGTGGAACATTGTTATGTTTAGGAGATTTTGTATATAAAAATTTATTGCTTTTTGTAATATAAAATACATATATATGCACGCCTAAATTATAGTTTTCTCCATTAATCATACAAAATTTTTTGTTAGAATAATAAATATAATTTCCGAAATTCGTAATCTTGCGCCTATTCCCCCTTTTTTATAATTCAACCTGAATTCAGAGTTTTGCCCCTTTTTGAGATATTTACTAGACGACGTGTCCAGCTGGTTTTTCAAGCATAAAGGAAGTTATCGACAAATTAATGGTCTTCGATGAAGTTTATTTGTTTGGCTGTGCGGTTAAGTGTGAGCCCACCGAGAAGCATGGCTTGAAGGGTGTCACCGAATGTTGCTCGGGGGACTTCTGCAATGGGAGCGACGAGGATGATGGCGACGCGGAAGAGGACGTAGATGATCAAGCCCACAGACTACAATGCTACCTTGGTATAAAAGTTGGCGACGTCGAGGAAGTGACAGAACATAGATGCGCAATTTCGCAGAAATGTATCACTGCTGAGTACTCCTGCACGGATCCTGACAAGTGCCGACAGGACATGTCGGTTTTAGTGAGCACATATTCGGAAGTTGAAGTCGCCCAGGTCGCGATGGATAAAATAACTGATAAGGCAGCGGAAAGCCAGTACCTCGCTCTGTACAATTGCATGGATGGTTGCGTGGATTCTAAAAATATGACTGTTCACTCAGTTAAATACTCAATAAGATGTTGCTCGGAGGCT
The DNA here is from genome assembly GCA_009724625.1 of Deladenus siricidicola. Lineage (NCBI taxonomy): Eukaryota > Metazoa > Nematoda > Chromadorea > Rhabditida > Sphaerulariidae > Deladenus > Deladenus siricidicola. The sequence continues at coordinate 100,217 of SAUE01000165.1, forward strand.
CGGAGGAATGTGCAATGCGGAAGTGAGCGTCCCGTCCGTGTCCGCGGTGATCGCGTCGTTGGTGGCATGTGTCTTCTTGTCCCAATATTTTCCTATTTGTATGTAAATGAATATTTCAATAAATAAAGAATATATATGTATATATGCGAATTTTGCGCGTCGTATTTTTTGTTGCGGATTGCTATCGTAAAAATCAATTTAAATTTTTCTTAACTTACATACGATTGACAGTTTTTGAGGGCATGAAAGAGGTTTGATTTTATGTCACAAAAAAAAGAGTTGGTTTAATTAATTCAGAAATTTTTTGTGAGATTTTTTTTTTAAAGCTCATTGTTCCACTCATTGAAAATTTGAATGACCTTACGCAATACCAAACACAATTGTGCTTGTAAGTTTGGAATTGATTGAGAATCAGCTTCCGGAGGAGCTAAGACTTGTCCAAATATTTTTTATTCGTAAATGAATATATTGAACAATTTTTGTATATATCGAATAAATGTACATGTGCATACATATGTGTAAAGTAAATATGTATAATTTGTGCTATATATTTGCCCGCCAAAAACTTTCTTGATATTTATATTTCTTGTAAACCACTACTTCCGATCGGGCCTGTTCATACTTTTACTTGAATTTTTTGCGTTTTTGGTTTAAAAATGTGCAGTGAATCGGCGTGGCTGGGTATATAAATTAAAATATGTAGTTGAAGGTGCACAAAGTTCTCTCAGTCAAACTACAAATTGTATAGTTTGTTTATTTTTCGTGCATTTTCCTTTCGCAGATGAAATGCATGTTGTAATGGGCGGTCCCTTCCTCCCAGCCTTGTTGTCTTCCTTCGCCACGATCGATGACGCTTTTTGCTCGCATGCTTGACGTACGTATCTTCTCTCCCTCTATCTCTTCCGCCACCCCGAAAGAGATCATCGGTTTTGGCTTGCGTCGATGGGGGCAGGAATGAATAAAAATGGACTTTTGACTTGTGTTTTTCTCGTTTTTTTTGTCGTAATAATTTGTTGTTGATCCTTTTTTTGTCTTTTTCGCAGCCAATTTTATGGGGATTTCCTCTCTGTGACCTCTGTGTGTTACATTGCCTTTTATTTAATTTAAGAGTTTGGGACAATCATGCACATTTTTTAGAAAGTTTCCCTCATGCTTGACGTATCCCTGGTAAACTGATAGTATTGTTTAAAATTTTTGTCTGGCATTGAAATTTTTAATTCAAAATTTTCAATGAAAGTTTTCTTGAGAGGTTTTATTCTCCCAGCAAGTTTTTATTTGGATTAAAATAAAAAAATTCATTTTGACTATATATGTATGCTTTTTTTTGTGAAAAAGAATTTTTTTTAATTCAAGGGGTCCGTTTACTTATCTTTATTTTATGTTATTTAACTATTACCGTTACTGTTGTTTTTTTTTTCTGGCGTCCGTTTGTACGACGTAATAAATTATTATTAAGGGGTCAACCTAGTTTACCCCCCCCCCCGGGGGCCCCAGAAGTTGGAAACTTTTTTACGTTTTCTAGACCAGTTTTTCATGCTGATTACGAATGTTTTTTTGTTCATTTAGTGCTTTTCAGACCTATTTCCTACTACTACACCATTTGAGCACCTAAAATGTGGACATCGGCGTTGAGGGTGGTGGGTCGGCCGAATTTGAGCGGCGCGTCGCATTTGCTTCGAATTGCGGCGAAAAACAGTTCGACTAGCGCCTCATCCTCCTCCGGCTTTAACTTCGGTTGGCTCTTTTAGCAAATTTTTTTTGGAGTTTAAAAAATTTTATTTTGGATTTTTCAAAATTTGCTTTCTATTAGAAATTTTCTACGGTTTTTCTTTTTAAAACTTTTTTATTCTTAGTTTTTAAATTTTCACTTCGACACATTAAGTTTGATCGAATTAGTTGATGTATTGGTTGGTGTATTTTGACAAAGTAAGACGATTACTGAATTGTTGTAATCAATTTTTAGATCTTTTTCGGTTCTAAAATTGTGTGCGTTCAACTACAGTGATAATTTTAATGATGAAAATCTTTTTGACATTTTTAACATGTGTAAGATTGGGGTGAAAATTGAAAGAAAATTTCAAGATGAATTAGGAAAAATGGGTTTTTGAAGCTTTAAAATTAAGAGAAAAAAATTGGCGTGGAAAATTGGAATAAAAAAGTTGAATGAATTTTTGGTTTTTTTGGGGGGGGCGAAGATTACTTCATTTTTGAAGTTTATAATTTCTTACTAAAGATTACCTCAGATCTAAGCGATGAGCAGCGCCAACTGCAGGACGCAATTCGAAAGTTTACGAGGGAGGAGATCATTCCCGTCGCCGCCCAATACGACAAAACCATGGAGTTCCCGTGGCCGATCATGAAAAAGGCACACGAAAACGGCTTCGCCAACGTCGACATACCCACGGAATACGGTTTGCTGCTTTAACAATAATAAAATCAATTTTTTAATAATAAATCACTTTTAATAAACGCTTTTCTTTTGGGGCAAAAGGATGCTTAAAAAGATTTTTTTTAACGAAACAAATGTTTTAAGGGAGGAATCACTGGTACGGTTTGCTGCTTTAACGGATTTCGGAATGAGAGATGTCAACAAAAAATTACCAAAAATTTTCGCCTAGAAATTTCCTCAGGGGGCACGTCCCCTCCTAAGCACCCTTCAATGCGCATCTCAAATAAAAACGGATGTATGAGCAAGCTGATAGAAAATTGATTGTTTTAATGGCGATTTTATAAAAATTTTCATTTTTTTACGAAACAAAAGTCTTAAGAAAGGAATCACTGACGTATCCCGCATTTTGGAATGAGGGATGGCAGCAACAATTTTTACACTAAATATTTGCAAACATGGCGGCAAGACCCAAAAATTTTTGCCTAGAAATTTCCAAGGGGGCATACCTCTTCCTCTATGCCCCTTTCAATGTGGAACCACAAAAAAGAATGTATTCATGAGCAAGCCCTTACAATATTGACTGTTTTGATGGCGGTTTTTTAAAAATTGGATTGCTTTTAATGGTGGTGATGAGTTTAGGCGGGCTGGACATGGATTTGGTGAGCAATGTGATCATTAGCGAGTCGGTCGGATACGGCTGTACGGGTATTGGCACCGCGCTAATGGGCAACGACTTGGCGTCGACTCCGCTGATCCTGTGCGCAAACGACGACGTCAAAAAACGCTTTCTCACGCGACTCATCGAAGAGCCGCTAATGGCCGTAAGTTTTTATTTCTTTTGATTTTTTTTAAATTGTTTGACTCTAAAGTTTCTATTGAAACTTACTGATTATTCCAATTTCTTTGGCTTATTTTTTTATTTATTTTTTGTTATTGTTATTTTTTTGATTTATTAAAATTTTTTTGCCAATTCCATTCGTTTTAGTCGTATTGCGTGACTGAGCCGGGTGCAGGTTCTGACGTTGCCGGCGCGAAAACGAAAGCGGAGAAGAAAGGTATTTGTTTCTAACAATTTTAATAACTTTTAATTTAATGAAAATAAGTTAACGAATTTTAGAATTTCGTTATTTTTTGGCTCATTTTTAATTTCTTCTTTTCCAAAAATTCATTTGGCTTAAGGTGACGAGTGGGTTATAAACGGATCAAAAATGTGGATTACGAACGGCGGCGTTGCGAGTTGGTTTTTCGTTTTGGCACGAACGGATCCCGACCCGAAAACGCCGGCCGGCAAGGCGTTTACCGCCTTCGTGGTGGAGGGCGACACGCCGGGACTCTCGCGAGGAAAGAAGGTTCATTTTTTATTTAATTATTTTTCGTGTGCGTTCCGAGCAGTGGCTGGCTCAAGAATTTTTCTTTGGTGGGATTAAAAATTCAAAATTTTTAAAGGCTTCTGTTTCTGTTTACTAAGGCATCAAGTTAATGGTGTTTTGGGAGGGCTATCGATAAGCTTTTTATTATTCTCCTACCCTCTGAGTACCGTTATTGATTTCGAGTTAACAGTTACGTTCGAACTAAACAGACGTGGGGATGTTTTGGAACGACAGTTGTGCAAAAAATTTGACTCATAAAACGTTTACAAGCGGATTGATCGAAAAGTGACTTTATAGTTTGTTGAACATGTGAAAAAATAAATTTAAAAATAAACAAAATTAATTTATAATCTATTCAGGAAATTAACATGGGTCAACGCTGTTCCGACACCCGCGGCATCACTTTCGAGGACGTTCGCGTTCCGCACACCAACATTATCGGCGCGCCGGGCGAGGGCTTTAAGGTGGCGATGAAAACTTTCGACAAGACGCGTCCGCTGGTCGCGGCGCTCGCCGTCGGTTTGGCGTCGCGCGCGTTGGACGAGGCGGCGAAGTATTCGCTGGAGCGGAAGACGTTTGGCGTGCCTATCGCTCAACACCAGGTATGGATTCTGAAAAAATAAATACTGATTATTATTAATTTCATTTATATTTACTTTTTTGTGGAATGTTTTTTGTATTGTGTGGTTTTTTACTCATCTTCAAAAAAAATCTGAATTTGAAAAAAATGTATAATTTTGAGTGGTTTTCTTCTCCAAATTGGGGATGTTTGGTTGTGCTATATCAGTCACACATATGGCTTTTTTTAGAGTTGACTGGAAAATTTTTTACATTTTATTTTTCAATCATTTTAGGGTGTTTCATTCATGTTGGCGGATATGGCGATGAATCTCGAGCTTTCGCGTCTTATGACCTACAAAAGCGCGCAGGAAGTGGATCTGGGCCGTCCTGGCTCTTATTTTGCGTCGGTGGCGAAATGTTTTGCGGCGGATACGGCCAATCAAACAGCATCCAACGCCGTGCAGGTACATTAACATGAATTTGTTGGGTCAAGATGGTTGGCGTATCGCCTTTAATTTTGGCCACCGATTTCTGTACACGGATGTGAATCGAAAATTTCTCGACCCACCACTGACTCCAAATGACTTTGCAGATATTCGGCGGCAACGGCTTCAACTCGGAGTACCCGGTAGAGAAGCTGATGCGTGACGCTAAAATTTTCCAAATCTACGAGGGCACCTCGCAGGTACAGCGAGTCGTTATTTCCCGCCAACTTCTCCAGCGACTTCAGCAAACCGGCTCGGCTTCGGCACCGTAAATAATTCGACTGGCTACAAAAAGTTCAAAAATTGTTTCCTATAGTGTTTTATAGTGATTTTTTAGACTTTTTTGAGAACTTTATTTGTAATTTATTGAAAATATACGTACATATATCGATTTGAAGAATTATAAAATAAATGATTTGACTTTTCATCTTTTAAATTGCCTGAACTATTGGTTTAATGCCAATTCTGCGTTTCTTCGCTTTTAATGTGCGTTTTTTATGGGATTTATTATACAATTTGTTTTATTATCGCACCAATTTCGTAGTCTATAAGCTGCTTGGAAGTATTTTTCCTTTTTTGTTTTTGTTTTCATCTTCAAGATCTATCCATATCCAAATTTTGGAGGTCATTCTTTTTTGTGTCGATATTATAATTCTTTCTTCACATTGTTCATCGTTTTAGCTATTGGTTTTGATGTCATTTTTTACTTAACGATTCATATATTTGCCCCTTTATTGGACTAATTTCAGCGTCATTTTTTGGTTCATTCCGCTGGTATTACGGATATGTTGAGCAGAAGTCGCGCGTCCTCGGTGCTCAAGCACATTGTGCGCAATTCGCCGAGCAAAGGCGTCGCCGGCGGCCAGTGGCGCTGTCTGAGCTTCGACCTCTCCGACCAACAGCGCGAGTTCCAGTCCGTGGCGCTACAGTTCGCGAAGGACGTCATCGCGCCGAAGGCCGCCCACCACGACGTCACCGGCGAATTTCCGTGGGAGATTGTCAAGCAGGCGCATGCGCTCGGCCTAATGAATCCACAGTTGCCGGAGAAATACGGTATTAACTTATTTTAAAACTTTTATTTATTTTTTACTTTCCCATCGATTGGAACTTTTAATTTTTATTGCATTTTTTAAAGATATTAAAAGAATTTAAAATTGAATTTTTTTTATGTATTTTGAAATAAAAAGTAATGTTTTTTGGTGTTTAAAACTAATTTCAGAAAATTATCAAGAAGCTAATTTTTCGGTTTGACTTATTTCATTGAATTTTTTTTAGGAAATTTAGGAATTTTGTTTCTTGTTTATTAAAACAATAAGGAACTTTATATAAATTTATTTAAATTCAGAAACATAATGAAAATATGCTTATCTTTTTTTGTATTGTCATTTTTTTCATTTTTGCTTTATTTATTTATGTATACTTTATCTATTATGCCTTTTTGCTGTCATCTATAACAGCACATTTTGCTTAGGCGGTCCCGGCTGCTCGAACCTCGAGACGGCCGTCATCGTCGAGGCGCTGGCCTACGGTTGCTCGGCTATTCAACTGGCGATAATGGGTCCGAGTTTGGCGCTGGCGCCGCTTTTGCTGGCCGGCAACGAGGAACAGAAGAAAAAGTACGCGGGTATTCTCGGCGCGGAGCCTTTGATTGCGGTAATTTTTTTCAATCAAAAAATCATCAAACTTTTACTTTTTGGTTGGGAAAGCAAGACAAATCTTTACTCAGTCAACGTTCGTGAATTTAGTCTTATTGTGTGACGGAGCCGGGCGCCGGCTCGGACGTGAACGGCGTGAAAACACGCGCCGAGTTGAAGGGCGACAAGTGGATAATCAACGGCTCGAAGGCGTGGATCACCGGCGGCGGGCACGCCAAATGGTTTTTCGTGCTGGCGCGAACGGACGCGGACCCGAAGGCGCCGGCGGGAAAGGCGTTCACCGCGTTCATTGTCGACGGCGACTCGCCGGGTTTGACGCGCGGAAAGAAGGTATTATTTTCTGTAAAGTCTTTGAATTACTTGTTTTGTATGCGAGTGGATTTCGCAGGAGATCAACATGGGCCAACGCTGCTCGGACACCCGCACGATCACCTTCGAGGACGTGGCCGTGCCGAAGGAAAACGTGCTCGGCGCGCCAGGCGCCGGCTTCAAAGTGGCGATGGGCGCGTTCGACATTACGCGTCCGGGCGTCGCGGCCGCCGCCGTCGGTTTGGCGTGGCGCGCGTTGGACGAGGCGGCGAAGTATTCGCTGGAGCGTAAAACGTTCGGTAAGCGAATTGCTATTGGTCTTCGATTTTTAAATTTCAAATTTTTATTTTGTCTGGCGTGCGTTTGCAATCATTTTTTTAATATTTATATTATTTTTTATAGGGGTGCCGATCGCTCAGCACCAGGGCGTCTCCTTCCTGCTCGCCGACATGGCCATCAACTTGGAACTGGCGCGCCTCATCACCTACCGCGCCGCCAACGACGTGGACAAGGGCGTGCGCTCGTCGTACTTCGCGTCGATCGCCAAGTGTTTCGCCGCCGATACGGCCATGCAGACGGCCACCAACGCGGTTCAGGTATAAGCTATATAATTGACTTTATTGTTATTTTTAATATTTATTTTAATTGTTCCACTGAGTAGAGTTTTTTTAAATAATTTTTATTTTTCGATTTTATGTACAGCATTTATCTTTATATATTGGACCATGGAATTTTTTCAGTTTTTTAAGACTTTTTCGTATCAAAATAAAGAATTTATCGTTCCAAAAGCACCATTAACTTGAGCCCCGATGCCTTTGTAAACAATTTCTTTTACCAGATTTTTTGATAAATAAGTGGAATTTTTTTATAAATAAAAAATTCAATTTGAAGAAACAGTAAACTTTGATGCCGATTTGGGTTTTGAAGAAATTGTGGAATATTTTGGCAATTTACAGGTATTCGGCGGCAACGGCTTCAACACCGAGTACCCGGTGGAGAAGCTGATGCGTGACGCTAAGATCTATCAAATCTACGAGGGCACCTCGCAGGTTCAGCGGCTCGTCATTTCCCGCCAATTGCTACAGAAGACCGCCGAGACGGGCAGCGCATCGGCCTAGGCCGGCCCGGATTTTTGGCGGCAATTAATTGACTTATTGGCGTATTTAGGGGAGGAGGGGGCAGGGGCATGCTCCCATTTAATTTTTTTGGGATTTTTTAAAGTAAATTGAAGGTGAAAATGGAAATTTTTTGAATTTATTGTAAATTTTGTGATTGCTCCCTGCCTCATTCCGAAATACGCCACTCGATTTATTTGACTCTAAACGCGCTTTTTCTTTGCTTTTGAAGCCAGAAAATTTGGGTTTTGTATTCTGTTTTATGCGAAGATATTTCGGACTTATCTTTTTGCGGGACTTTTTTTAATTCTGATTTTTTGTTGTATATTATCATGTATTATTTATCGCAGTTTTGATGGTATTGAGAATTGGCGATGTGTGATGATATGATTTCGGGCGGAAATGGCCAAAAATAAAAAAGTATTTGGAATTTCTATAAATAAAATGAATTTTGTTCTACTTTTTTGAAATAATTATCATTTTACAGATGTCTTCAATCACATGCCAAGGGAAGCGATAACAGAAATTTTTCACGGGGATTAATTCAATAAATTAAAGGAAAATTCCCTCCGCCTTACTATACTAAATCCAGTTGCCCATTCCATTCAGACAGGACGAAAAATTCAATGAGAGGAAACCTAAAAATAATTTGAAAATTTTATCGATGTTTTCAAAAATTGAAAAAAATGGTTTTACATCAACTTCAAGTTCAATAATTTATATATAGCTTTAAAAAACAATTATATGTATGCGGGGGGGGGTGGATTTATGTGAAGATTTTGGAAGTGTTGAAGAGGTCAATGCTCGGATCCGTCCACCAATTGCAGTTATTGCCGATGTGGTGGAGGATGTAGCCGAGTTCGTGGAAGAAGTCTCGTTCGCTGTACTCCTAAAATTCGACGTCAAAAGCAGTGTTGGCCTCTGGAAGAAATGGAGCTTCGGCTCTGGGCATTATTATTTAACCGATTTTCGGCTCAGGTGCGGAGCCGAAGTGTTTTTGGCTTCAGCTCCGGGCATTTTCAAAAATCGGCTCCTGAGCCGGGGCTGGTCAAAAGGGAAATGCTTTTTTGTATGTATATAATACCTTGTTGACGACCACCGCCATTTCCAGTCCGTTGTCGAGGCGAACTAGCATGGAGGCGGAGCCGGGCATTCGACCGTCGTGTTGCCAGCCGTTGAAGCCCATTATGTTCAGCGACCAGCCCAGACCTAGGAGAAGGACATCATCAGACTGTTGAATGAAATAAAACATTTTTCCGAGTTCTAATACTGATGGTGGAAAATGGGGCGGGTATGGAAGAGATGTTAGAAAAAATAAACGTACACAAATATGGCTACTGTATTCTAAATAATAAAAGGTGGTAAGATTACAATGATACCCGTACCAACAATTACACAAATACACATAAATGATAGTTTTCTTAATAAATGTCAATCGTATAAAGCAAACTCGCTTAGCGTACCGTATGTGAGATTTGAGGCGCGTGTCGGCTCCGCCCACTCGTGCAGCGAGTTTTCTGTAAGGATATCGGATTTTCGCTTAAATCCGTCGATGTGGGACTAAATCACGGATTTTATATGTATGCATAAAATTGTACACATACACACTTATATGTATATACATATAATCCTATTCCCCTTCACCCACCATCAACTGAAGCAGTTCGATGGGCGACGCGATCCAACCGCCCCACGGGCCCGTGCGCTCCGGCGGCAACATTTCGTAGGGGTTGAAGCCAACCTTATTACCGCTCATATAATAGAGCACTTCACGCCTAAAATCTTTTTTTTTCAAAACGGTCTTTTGCCGTATATTTATTTTTGGTGGAGGGGGGAGTTGAAGAGGGGCTGAAGCCATTCATTGTACATTTAAAATCCTCTTATTTATTTGTTTATTCTCTACCTCTACTTGTGTATGGCATACACTGTTCCAAATGTATTGAGACCTGTTTGTGGTCTCAATACATGTTTGTGGACCAGAGATCGTTAATGAAATTGACTCAAAGTTTACATAGATTTAGAGTCTTTTGACTATGTGAATCTGAAATCGTTTTTGATCCAGCACCCTGTAGAGCCGACTACAGTAACCAAATGGTACTGGGCTCTCGGTGGAGCTCCTCCAATCAGGTCTCAATACTTTTTGGAACAATTTGTTAATCATGTTCTTCAATCTAACAGTATATGCATGTATGATGACCTCGACTTTTCGGAAAGTGTCGGCCTCGCCACTTGAATGTCCGATACGCCCACCGCTCTCCACACATTTTCGCGCACAAACTCCTCGTACGTCCGACCGGAGAGGTGCTCGATAATATGACCGAGAAGTTGATAGCCAAAATTCGAGTAGATCCACACTCGTCCGGGTCGAGTCTTCAGCGGCTGTTGGTGAATGACCTGCTCGATGAGCTGAGCCGTGGTTTTCGACGGAGCCAGCCATGCCGGATCACTGTCGACGTTATTCCATCCCCCTAAACTTTTAGGCGATTACAATTTTTATCGGTCTATCAACTAACTTAAAATTTTTGTGGAGAAAAACACATTGTGTTATCGTTACCTGACGTATGCTCTAAAAGATTTCGAACAGTAATTTCGGTCACATATTTTCCATAAGGTCGATTTTTTGCAAATCTATCACCTAAACATTAAAAATTTTTTAAATAATTTTTTTATACATATGTATGTTTTTTCAAATAATTTACATATAATTATTATTTTATAATTACTTATTTTTATTATATTATTTTATGATTATTAATTTATAATTTCTTATTTTTATTATATTATTTTATAATTAATATTTTATAATTTCTTTTTATTATAATATTTTCATTTTTAAAATTCCAAATAATATTAAAAATAATATTGAAATAAAGCAGCAAAATGAAAGTATTAAAACAAGAAAACACCACTGAGCGGTTCCATGGTGTAGCGGTTAGCACTCAGGACTCTGAATCCTGCGACCCGAGTTCAAATCTCGGTGGAACCTTCTTTTTCTCAAATTTTATCGTTAATTTTTTATAATTTATTTTGTAATTTTATCATTAAAATTTATTTAAGAAAAGTTTTAATGAATTATCTAAACCGTAAAATTATAAAACGTAAAAACTGAAAGAAAAAGTTGCAGCATTTGTTAAAATAAAAAATTAAAACTAAAAAATAAATAAAATTAAAGCGGAAAAAAAGAAAGGTTCCACCGAGATTTGAACTCGGGTCGCAGGATTCAGAGTCCTGAGTGCTAACCGCTACACCATGGAACCACTTGTGACCGAAATCATTATTCTTATTCAAATATTAATCCAAAATTAACCAAATATTCGTATAATTGCTTTTAAAATTTAAAAATTTTCGAGCTAATTTTGTTTATATTTTGCATTTTTAATCGCTAAGAATCACAAGAATATATAAAAAGTCCAACTAGTAATTTATGAGATAGAAATAGGCATATTCAATAAGAGAGCAGAGAATCAGAGAGAAAAAAGTGGACTATCAATTTTTAATTGTTGCGACTAGACGAAAATTGAATCAAATATAAATATTTGAAATATGTACATATATTTATTTATTTTGGATTCTAGGTTGGACTTACTGTAATAAATACATTTATAGTTTAATTTCATTCTGTATTCAGCTGACCATAAGTCAAATACGTGGTTTAATTGGGCGTTTTTCAGATTAAGATTTACGTTTGATTAGTAGAGGCTAGAAATTTTCAAATAAATATAAATATTATTATTATTTTACCAAAAATCGACTCCGCCGCGCCGAAGACGCGCTGCTTGAGGCGCAATTTGCCGCGCTCCACGAGAATCATGATGGCGGCGGCGGTGATCGGCTTCGAGACGGAGCCGATGCGAAACTGATTGCCGGGCGTCACCACCTCTCGGCGGCGGACATTTCCATAGCCGAAGCCTAGTTTAAAAAATTTGAAAAATCTATCTGCTCGATTCAAAAGTCATGGTGAAATCAATCATTAATTAAAAAAAGAGAAAATATTTACCGGCCGCGAATTTGAGCTGTTCGTCGCGCGAAATCGCGACCGAAAGGCCGGGAATGTCGAGTTCGCGCATGAAGCGCTCCACGCGCTTCGACACGAAGTCCAATTGGCCCGGTTCCAGCTGCCTTTGAGTGCCGGGCAGATAGCTGACCGGGATTCTAAACTTTTTTCTTTCATATTTTGTGGTATGACTTACTTATTTTATTTTATACGGTATTGTACTGTATTGCACAGTTGTGTATTGTAAGATTTTTACCATATACTGTATGGCTATAATTAGCACGGCTACAGTTCTTATATGTAAGAACCACAGCTCTTACATATGTAATATATTATGCATGTATTATACACCGTATTAAGCTTTGCTACCGTGACATTAGTGTAACGATTTTGATATTACGGTAATGATTTTGACATTATCACATGATGATTTGTGTGGTATATACAGTATTTTGGCTTCTTAAAGTATTTTGGTATGATACAGTGTTTTCTCTACGGTATTTATGCTATGAATTATGTGTACTGTATTATATATTTACCGGGGTTTCAACTTGCAAATTGTTTCTTCCTCATTATGGCACTGTGGGCTATAGTATTTTAATAGAAAAAAAGAAGCGATTGCAAATACTGTAATTGCCACATATGAACCGTAATCAGATACAGTAATTTTCGAATTCAACGCTCACGCTCTATTCAGCCAAATGTCGGGCGGGTCGGGATAGCGAAACGAGTGCAAATCGCTCCACAGTACGACGAATTTGACGCGTTTCGTCAGCGCGTCGACGAAGTGCGAGATTTGGCGCGGTAGGCGTGAGCGCGCACCCGCATGCTTACGGTACATTTCGCGCAAATTGTCGCTGATTTCGATGAAATGTCGCTTTCCCGGCACGTACTCCCAGATCGCCGAGCACAAAACCTTAATTTAAGTTTTACATGTGCATATACAGTAAGTTTAACTCAAATGTTTGTCCGTGTCTGTGTATGTCTGAATGTCTGTATGCTGGTTTGTACATCATGTCTCTTTGTGTCTGTCTGTCTGTCTGTCCGTTTGTCTGTCTGTCTGTCTGTCTGTCCGTCTGTCTGTCTATCTGTCTGTCTGTCTGTCTGTCTGTCTGTCTGTCCGTCTGTCTGTCTGTCTGTCTGTCTGTCTGTCTGTCTGTCTGTATGTCTCTTTGTTTGATCGCCGTCTATATGTCTGTCTGTCTGTCTGCCTGTCTATTTGTCTGCTTCTATGTATGTTCTCCATACGTTTGTGTCTGTTTGTCTGTCTGCTTGTCTACCTATATCTGTTACTCCCTACCACGCTGCTGTGGTAGGGAGTTTTCATTTTTATTTTTCTCTCTCTGTCTACACTCTCTTATCCCTAACCCCCTCAATCGGAATTTATTAAAATTAAATTTGAATCCACCAAAAACACAAAACACAAAAACACACGTCTTTCGCGTTGTTGAAGACGCGAAATTGCGTGGCGACGAACTCCTTCGCGCGCATTCGCTCGTCGAGCGTCAGACACTCGCGCAGCGAGACGCCGAAGTGCGCCTCGTAGGCGCCGACGCGCGCCACCGGCCGCTGCCAAACGCCCACGTAGCGCGCCTCCTCCTGCCAAATGTGCAAATTTGTGAATTTTCATAAAAATTTACAATTTTTTGATTATTTGCTCTTCGTTTTGCAGTGCAGAGTGTATGCAAATTTGCAAAGTGATTGTAAATTTGCAAATTGTTGGGCATGCAAATTTTTAATTTTTTGATTATTTGCTCTCTGTTTGCTCTCTGTTATTTGCTCTCTGTGCAAAGTGTTTTTTGCAAATTTGCGCTGCATATACGAACAAATGACTGCAAACCTTGACGGAATAGCCGCAAATGCTGACGAGGCGAAAGCCGTCCTCCTCGAACGACTTTTTCTGCCTCTCCGCGTGGGCGGAGCCGGGAAACCAGATCTGAAATTGTGGCTCGAGTTGGCTGACTTTAAGTATTAAAATAATTTTTTTTTAATTTCTTAGCGGAGAGCCGATTTTTTTTGTTGCAAAAGTCAGGAAAGCCGCTCCAGAGGCACTTGGTTTCATAAAAGTATTCAAGTTGGCTCACGCTGTTGGTAGAATTTTGCGCAAAATTTCGGGCTTGGGGCGTACGGTTTTCTCTCTTTTTCTTTCTCACACACACACACACATATACACACACAGACACACACAAACACACACACACACACACACAAATACACACACAATCACACACACAAACACACACACACAAACACACACACACAACACACAAATACACACACAAACACACACACAAACACACACACACACACATACACACCCACACACACACAAATACATGTAAACACACACAAACACACATACACACAAATACAAATACATACAAACACACATAAATACACACAAACACATACACAAATACATGTAAACACGCACAAATACACACAAACACACATAAAGACACAGACACGCACAGACACACAAACAGGTATACACAAACACACAAACAGACATACACAAAACACACAGCTAACTGAATGTGAGGAGGCAGGCAAGCTAGCAGGCAGGCAAGCTAGCAATTAATGATGATGAATTGAGCATAGACTAACGCGAAAACTGACGCCGGGAATACGCTCCCAATAAGTGTTGAAAAGAACCTTGCCTTCGGCGTGGTTGTGACCGCAGAGCTGCGTCAGCCCCATGTCCAGCTCTTCGTTCTCTCTAAACACTTTTTTCGGCGTGATTACTGTAATACATGTGCATGCATATATACACACACACACATATGTATACATATATGTACTGTATAAACAGAATTTATCTCTTTTTAATACACATATACACACATGTGTATACATATATACACACATATGTATACACATATACACACATGTGTATACACATATACACACATGTGTATACACATATACACACATGTGTATACACA
>SAUE01002988.1:6835-18261 GCA_009724625.1 Deladenus siricidicola
CATACATACATACATACATACATACATACATACATACATACATACATACATACATACATACATACATATGTACAAACATGCAAAATGTTAACGCTATGTACGCATTCTATATATATTTATACGCACGCATGATATCGTTTTAAAATTGAAGTTTGGGATAAAAGCTGAAAGAATATCGAGGTTAAACTGAAAATTCATTGTTTTTAATGCGTACATATACGCAAATGTGTGTGTGTATGTATGTATGTATGTTTGTATGTGTATGTATGTTTGTGTGTGTGTTTGTGTTGTTTTATTTAGAGAATTACGGATTGTGATTACGCGGCTAATTAAAAGTGCACTTAGTGAGAGAGTATATAATTATGCGTTAGAGAAAATGACAAATGTGAAATTAAGCAAAGAAAGAACAAAAGCTAAAGAAAAACATTTTTTGGCAAATTAAAAGTAAATCACTTAATATTTCATATATAATAATAACGAAAATATATATAATAATAACGAAAAGAAATTAAAGCATAAAAACGTTTTCAAATTCATAAACAAAACTTCAAAAAATTGAAAATTAAGAATGTGAATTTTGTATGTGTGTATAACAATTGCATTGTGTGCATGTGTTTATGTATTTGTATACACGTATGTATGCACATTCACTGTGTGTGTCCCCCTGTGTTATCAAAACAACGAAAAGAAAATTAGAAAACACAAAAATTGTAAACAATGTGTCACAAGATTTGTAGGTGAAACGGATTGGGCAAAGGGAGATTGTATGTGTATAGAAATAATTGTATACATACACATATGCATTTTTTGTATTTTTTAATTTTTAATTGAGGAGGGAGACAAAAAGTGGTTGAATCACAGAAATCACAGTTGAGTCATCGGTTTGAAATTAATTAAAAATTAAGAATTTAATCTGGGATATGAATTTTTTAAATTTTATTGGATTATTGTGCAGAGATAGAAAGCGAGAGAAAAAGAGTTACAAAGAACGAAAAATTTGGGATTGAGGTAGAAATGTAAAAAGAAAAGTAAACTGTGGTGGGTAGAGCTAAGAGGTAAAATACTTGACAAAAAATCCTATCAAAATTTAACAAAAATTGTAAAAAAATTAATGAAAATATGTAAGCCAAAAAGGTAATCCACAATTTATGTACGAAATGCAATGGATTTGACATTGACAATGAGAATGAGAATTAGAGATTATTCGGATTAGTCGATGAGAATTTATGATTTTAAATGGTGGCGAAAAGTCATGAGAAAATCAAAAAAATTTAAAACATAGATAATAACAAAAAAATAAAATAAATAAATTAGAAATTGGTGAGAAAATTGCGAAAGAATGGAAGACAAAAAAAGTCGACGAAATCGGTAGTTTTTTAGTGAATTTTATTGAATGGAAAATATTGAAAAGTAGAACTTTGACAGAGGCAAACCCAGAGGAATGTGGAACGAGATACATAAATGTTTAGATGAAATTGGTGGAGGTTCTTCTTGTAAACAATACGTAGTCCAGTTAGCAAACAAATTGAAGAGAGGCGAGGGAAATGGCAAAAGTTGAGAGAGACAAAATGAATGTGAGAAAGAAACAAAAGAGTCAATGAAGAGACATAAAAGAGAAAAAAGAGTAAGAAATATGTTAAAAAAGAAGAGAGGGAACGAGAAAAAGAAAGAGAAAGGGAAAGGGAACGGGAGCGGGAGGTGAGAGAGCAATGAAGAAAGAATAGAAGAAAAACAGAGAAAGGAGGAGAGTGAAAGAAGAAATAGAGAAAAAGGGAAAATATAAGAGGGAGAGAAAGCGAGAGATGGAGAAAGAGAAAAGAGAATGTAATGAAAAAGTAGAGAGATGTAGGAGATTAGACTAAAGTACAATAAATATTAAACACTTATTATAACGAAGTGAAAAAATAAATAATCTCATTCAAAACGAAGTAAAAAAATGAATTACAGATATGGTAAACATATTGCGCTTATAAATATGAAGCTTAAAAGGTTGAATTTAAATGTTATAAAACATAATACAAAACAAATTATTTGTGCACAGCGCCAAACACCAAAAACCGTAAAAAATGTGAGCTAAATATAAAACAACAAGAATAATATGTAATAATAATTTGAAACGTTCGCTAAAGTGTTCGATTTGTGTGATTTTCGTAGCAAAAAATAATCTCAGAAAATTTAGCTTTTTAGCTGTACTCCGCTTTTCACAACCATTCCATTCAGAAGCGAACTATTGTTGTTGTTATTTGTTTGTTGTTGTTTTTTGTTTATTGATTTTCTTGAAATAAAAGAGCAGAAACCAGTTTTTCCCAAATTCTCCCCAATTGAACGCAGCTTTTTTGCACGTGTAAGCTTAGATATTAAAATGTCCGTTTTCTCTATATTTGTAAATATGTATACATACATATGTATGTGGATGATTCGAGTGTATGCTTCTCTGTATACACATTTTATGTGTTCTTTCCTTACTGCTTGTTTTTTGTCTGTCTGTCGAGCTGTGCATTTGTTTTAGCTTTTTAGCTGTACTAGCTTTTTACCTATTTATCTGTCTGTCTACCGCTTGTCTATCTCGTTTTCGTCTGTATTTGTTAAATTGTTTCTCTGCATGTCTGTTTACATTTATGTCTGCCTTCTTTTTCTCTATCACGTTCATCATTTTCTCACAATAATTTAAATAAAATTTGACTTCAAAGTTCTGTTGTGCGTTTATGCTACAAATTTCTCACGCAAAATTCGTCGTTGTTCTCCTCCTCCTCGTATGTCGTCGCATCCGTCGTTGTCGTCGGTCGCATCCGTCCTTCTGCTCGCTCCGTCCNCCCCCCGGTCGCCGCCGACCAGCGTGTCAGCTTCGTACACACCACAAAAAAAGACCGCATAACAGCCATATAGGTTTCATGAGCGCAAGTAAGAGTATGATTAAGAAGTTTGCTGAATGTGTAGTGTGATGCTACGAAGTCTCCGTTGGGTGTGGGGGACGGGGGGGGGGTGGGGGGGTTGCCAAGCTATGGTTCGAATCATACATAGCGTGACCCCTGCCCTACCCACTCGCATTTCGATATCACAAGGGTCCTTTGATTTTCGGAAAATCGACCAAAATTTTATAGAAATTTGGTGCACCACCCCAAAAATGGTCGTAAATCACTTAGAAATGGTCGTAAGCAGGGCTGTGACTTGAATCGTTTTTTGAGTCCGGGTTGAATCATGAATCAAATGACTCAGTGATTCAAATGAATGGCTTGTCAAAATCACCTTAGGGAAATAAATTTTCGATTGGAATATAAAAATAAAGATTTATATTTTTCTAAAGAATTATTATCAAGTTTTAATCAAAAATTTTAATTGTTGTTGAAATTAACCATACTTTGAGGAAGGATTCATTTGAATCATGATTCAAATGAGTTAAATCATCGAAGATGACTCATGACTCATCCGTGATTCAAGTCACAGCCCTGGTCGTAAACCGAAAATAAAGCCATTTTGAACGGTTTTTTTATTTAAAAAAATATTGAAAAATTAGTATGGCTTGTGGGAAGATAAATATACAGGGGATGTATAGGAGATGTACCGAAAAATATTTATCTCTCCGATCCCCGATTCAAACGTGTATTGAAACGTATATTGAGTTTAAAAAAATTCAATTTATTTCAAAAATGTTGAAAAATTTACGAAAATCGGCCGATTTTTCGTAAATCGTAAATGTTAGCACTCCTGGTATGCATCGATCAATTTTTGCGCAATTTTTCCTGTTTTTATCTCATTCGTCTCGACTTTTTTCAGCCTCGCTCTACCCCACAATGTACTCGGGCGCGGGCGGCGCCGGCGCGTTCGGCGCCTCGTACGCGCCGTCGCTGCGCGGCGGCGGCGGCGGCGGCATGACGCCCGCGGAAATGATCGATTTGGATTTGCCGGCGGCGCGCAATTTGGACGACCGCCAAAACTATTACATATAACAGCTTACTGTAGCATGTGTATATATATATTACATATAACAGCTTACTGTAGCACAGCTTACTGTAGCACAGTATTACCAGCATTATCATCATTATCATTATCATTATTATTATTGTTATTATTATTTGCATCCACATTTATGCAAATTTTCGCAAATTTGTTTTTCACTGATTTTTTGTGAAATTTTTCAATTTTTTTTTTCAATTTTCAAGTCTTTCTTCAAATAGTTTCACTATTCTTTCACATTTCTTCGATTTTTGTTTTGAATAAATTAAAATAATTTTATTAAACCGATAAAAATAATCATATCACATTGAAAAATAATCATATCACATTGAAAAATTATCATCAGTGTTTGGCGGAATAAAAATTTTTCACTGAAAAAACGTCAAAAATTTTTTTTCGCATAAAAAAATTTTTTAAAATGAAATTTTTTCATTCTGCAAAAAAATTTTTTTCAACATTTCCAAAAACGCATTTATTAAAAAAATAAAAAAAATTTTTTGAAAAAATTTCACTTAAAAAATAAAATGTTTTTGAATTAAAATTTTTCACATAAAAAAATTTCATTCATTTCGCCCCTCATACACACCAGGTGCGTAACGATACCCTTGATACATACATTCTCTTGGCCGACCGCCAATTCAAAAAGGGCGGAAGTGAGTTTGTAGTTTTAAAGCGCTGTAATTTGCACATTAATCTAATGAAAACCTCAAAAAAGCGCATGATACGATACACATTATACGATATACATATGTATACACATAGAAAAGTGCGTAAATTCAGCGCACTTTCTCATGCATTTTTTCGAAATTGGCCAAAATTTAATTCCAAAAAAGTGACAAAAACAAGAAAATTATACATTTCATCAATTTGCGGCGAAATTGGCCTAATCCCCCCANTGGTTTCCTTTTCGTAACGTCTTTTGCCAAGCCTTTGGGCAGCCTTTTTGTTTTTTGCCAAAAATTTTAATTTTCACTTTACTCTAACACGCCAACACTCTTACTTCAATCTAACACTCTAACATCATTCTATGTACATATTTTTATCTTCTCCATTTTTTTCACTTTACTCTAACTCACTAACACTCTAACTTTACCATACTCTCTAATGTCACTGCACTCCTCTCTACTGTAACACTTTAACACTCTAGGATCACTCTATATATTTTGATCTTCTCCATCTTCGATCTAACTTCAAGGTTTCTTCACTTCACTCTAGACTCGCTTCAATCTAACTTTACCTCACTCTAACTTTGCTCTAATCTCAATTCACTTCGCTTCGCTCTAGCGCTGTGCCCTCACTTCAATTTTTGTGCTTAACTTCGCTGTAATACTCACTCACTTTGCTCCATCACTCTAACACTCCAACTTCTCTCTAGTCTCATCTTCTTCTCCCTCTTTGCTCTAACCTCACTTCACTCTAACACTCTAACACTCTCGCTCCATCTTCAATGTGTTTTCTTCGCTTTATTTTCGTCTCATTTTTCGTTTTTTCGAAAATGACTGCAAATTCGCAAGATTTTGCGGCAAGTGAAAATTTGTGTCATGTCACAAAATGTTTATTATTTTTGTGTGCAAATTGGCTGAAATAATAAACATTTCTTTATTTATGAAAGAAATGTTTGAAAGATGAAAAATTATTTTTGGGCGGAGCAAAGACGAAATTTCAAAATTCAAATTGGAAAAAGATTTTCAAACATTTTTGAAATTTATCTTTCGTACGACAAAAATTTGTTGATAATGTACAGTATGACGAAAAAGTTTACAGTACAGTATGTTTGTTGTAGCTTACAGTATGAACCGAGTCAATACTCTCAAGATTACCTCTCCGCTCATCTCCCCCTCCACTCATTTACTACTACATATACATACATATATTATTTATTACATACATAGTACTGTTGCTATAGTACAGTTGTGATGCTACTGTACATGTTTTGGAAAAATTGGAAAAGAAACTTTCAAACATTTTTGAAATTTTTTTGTTTGAAATTTTTTATCTTTTTTATAACAAAAATTTGTTGAAATGTACAGTATGACTAAAAAGCTTACAGTATGCTGCATCTTACAGTAGGCGTCGAACCAACTCGAAAAATTACCCCCCCTATCCCAAATACTACACAACCTATTATTGGATAACGCTCTATACTGTCAAGTTTCTGTGGCGCTACTGTACATACTGTACAGTATATGTGTAAAGCAACAGCACACAAAAAGTTAACTCACTAGCCAAGAATTAAGAGCGNGGGGGGGGTTAAGCGTTGGTTGCTTTGCTTCTTCTCTTTACTTTACTTTCCTCTCTCATCTCGTTAGTGCCCTCTGCTAGCTTAGTGGCGCTCGCAGGCCATCTTCGCCAGACACACAATATCATTAATGATAATTCATCAATGATAATTCATCAACGATAATTTCAATTTGATAATCTCAAATTGATCAATTTACCTCTCAATTGTTTTATGTATTATATTTTTGCCTTTTTTGCATATATATATATATATATATATATATATATATATATATATATATATATATATATCAAGGCTAGTTCAGAATTCGGAATTCCGGCATATGTATGTATATATATACGTACATATGTACATACATATGTATATATGTTTCAGGTTGTTCGAGTAAGTTTTTGTGCGCTTTCATTTCTTTTTCTTAGGTGTTTTGATTTTTCTGGAAAAAATATAGCTGAGGTAGAGGTAGATGCTAAAGGTGCTGTGGATGCTAAATGGGAGGCGGGACTTGTGCAGAAATACATACATAATATAATTATGTTAAAAACTAAGAATTCGAAAATCAAAAATTAAAAAAAAAACTTATCTCAGCGCGATTCCCCTCAAAAGCACAAAACGCGATAGGATGAATGAGCAAAAACTTTCCGAACAACAACAATTGCAACAACAATAGCAACAACAACAACAACAACAATAACAATAACAACGATTACAACTCCACAACAACAATAAAAACAACAACAACAAAAACAACAAAAATAACAACGATAACAACAACAACAATAATATGTAATAATGACAACAACTATTTCAGAATCCATTCATTCACTCATTGTGTTTGTGTGTGAGTTTTCGCGTTGTTTGTGGGCGTAATGAACGCGGTGAACGACAAAGTTTTGGACGTGCCGAGCGCTAGCTCCACCAGCCTCAAGTCGATTATGACGTCGCCGACTAACGCGGCGGCGGCGACGTCGAACGTTGCGTCGAAGAGCGCGCCGCAGTCCGCGTCGCCGTCGGCGGCCGCGAACGCGTCAAACCCGCTGAGTTTGGGCGCGATGATTCGCGACGTGACGAACGCGGCCGTCTCCACCGTATTCGACACCGGTAACAGCAATAACAACAGCAGCACGAGCAACAGCAACAACAGTAATAATAACGGTGGCGCGGAAAGTCCGTCGAGCGGCTCGCCCAACGAGTACCGTAACTTGCTGATCAGCCTCTCGGGCCAAAAGTCCGACCACGTACTGTGGATCGAGTGCCTCAAACAGTATCACTGGGAGGGCGACAAATTCTCGGAATTCGACTTTGCGCTCGACATGTTCGGCGTACCCTCTTTGAAGGTAATCCAATTGTTGTTGTTTTTATTATTTACATGTAGTAGTTGTTTTCGTGCTTGAATTGTTGTTGTTGTTTCTTGTTGGTTGTTGTTGGTTGTTGTTGTTGGTTGTTGTTGGTTGTTGTTGGTTGTTGTTGTTGGTTGTTGTTGGTTGTTGTTGTTGGTTGTTGTTGGTTGTTGTTGGTTGTTGTTGGTTGTTGTTGTTGGTTGTTGTTGGTTGTTGTTGTTGGTTGTTGTTGGTTGTTGTTGGTTGTTGTTGGTTGTTGTTGGTTGTTGTTGTTGGTTGTTGTTGTTGTTGTTGGTTGTTGTTGGTTGTTGTTGTTGTTGTTGTTACTGCTGTAACTTCAATCCCAATATGTAGATCTGTTAATCTACGCAGATACCCAATGACAATTGAATGAAATTTGCATCCGATTGAATTCATTTTTTTGTAAAATAGTCAAACAATTGAGACAACTTTCCCTCCGCCAAAATTCTTTACGTTCTTTCCTTTCAGAACGGCGACTATACCATAAATTTGTGCTTCGACTGCCTCGACCTCGTCCTCTCACACCAAAAAGCGGACGAAAACGCCTCGCCATACGATGGATTCAGCATTTTGTGGTGGGTGGGCGCTTTTCTTACCGTATTCAGCCTTTTCAGAATTGTATGCATACAGGTCAGGGATGCATAGGAAAATAAATTTTCAATTCGTAAATCGTAAACCGTAAATTTTCAGAACCCCGAAATTTCATAAATCGTAAATTTTTGCTCAAAAAAGCCGCGTAAATGTCGTAAATCGAAAATAAAAAATTTTCGATTAAAAATTTGCATTTTTTTCGAGTTTTCTTCTATTATAATAGTTTTTTCAAGAAAGTTTTGTTCTATTTTACTTTTTTGCTGTTTTTTCATATTCATCTACAAACCGTTTTTGAGTTCGTTAACTTTTTTTTTCCACTAATATCAACATTTTTTGCGCTAATTCAAATGCTAATTGAGTATAAAAAATTTTTAATTTATATGAAAAATGTTGAAAAATTTACGAAAATCGGCCGATTTATCGAAAATGAAAAATTTGGATCAAAAAAGTCGTAAATACGTAAATCGTAAATGTTAGCACATGTATATTCGCAACACTGAACCACATACTACACATACATATTGCACATTCATATATGTATACTGTATGCATTTGTGTGTTTGAGGGAGGGCAACTATTGGGACAGTTGCGAGTCGATGGCCGACGACTTTGCGCACCTCAGCGCGGAATCGCTGGCGATAGTGGTGAACAAGTGCGCGAATATCCTCAAAAAGTTGTTCGCCGCTCACGATTCCGGAGCGCACGCGCACACCGCCGCGCACGCCGGCAACAGTCGAAAGTGCTCGGCGCTCAGCGCAAAGGCGGCGGCGGTCGCCGCCGCTGCCGGCGGCGGCAGCGCCAACTGCACGCGCGGTCAGCCCATTCTCGTCTACATGCCCAACGTCGTTCAGCTTTTCGTCGTGCAAATGGCGGCGGCGCGCGTCGGCGCCATCCTCACATTTGTGGTAGAAGTTTTGCTTGTTTTGTTTGGGAGAGAGAGAGAGAGAGAGAGCGAGAGAGAGCGTGCGTGCGTGCTCTTTTGTTAATTAACAAATACGTCAATTTAAAATAGAAAATTCAAGTTGGCTTCAATTTAAACTGAACTTTTTTCAAATTAACTTGATTTGAAAAATTCAAATGAATTTTACTTTAACTGAAATGGGAAAACACTGATGTATGTATATCTTACGTAGATATACACATGTATGTATATCTTATGTAGATATACATAATGTACACATATGTATATATATATATATATATATACATACGTACACATATTTATGTACAGTGACGTGATCTGTGATTTCGTAATGGGGTTCAGCCAAAAAGTGTACGTAAAAATTTGCGAATTTTTTGATTTTTATTTAAAAAATTACAAAAATGTTCTCGATTGAGGCATGCTCCACCCCCTTCCCCCGCTGCACATACATACAGGGTGCGGAAAACGTTCTTTCAATTTTTTTAAAATGATGTATTTCTGATTATGTAAAATATTTTCCCTTCAAATATGCGTCAAAAGAAAGCTTATAAAATTCTGAACAAGACGTAACAAACAAAAAGTTAATATATTTTCTGTGACTGAGTGCTGTTTGTGCCGTATGTGCGCAATAATTTTTTGGCTGTGCATTTGGTTAAAGTATTCAATTGGTTAAAGTATTTTCTAACGTAAACGAATAAAAAAATTAATTTTTCTTGTTTTTCGTTTTGTAGAGAATTTCTTAAGCTTTCAGATTTCGATTTAAGCGCGAAGAAGAGAAAAATTCATTATACGCTTGTTCAGGATTAATATAGTGAAAAACATGGTCCGAGCGCTGAGATAGCATCAGCCCTAAATTTTATTTAAAATTTATACTACCTCACAAATAATATTTTTACTTTGTTCTATTTTTATCTTGTGCAGAATTTCATAAGCTTTCTTTTAACGTATTAAAAAAAACAAAAATTTTTTCAAGAAAAATTATTTAAAATGATCAGAAATACAAAAAATTAAAAAAAAATTGAAAGAACTTTTTCCGCACCCTGTATGTGAATGTGAGCCACTTGTGGGGTTAAAATACTTTAGACAAAGTTAAATGAACACTAAACTACAAAGTAAAACATTAATCAAATAAGAAAATTTCGGATTTCAGAACGCGTCGATCCACCGTAATCCGGATGATTTGGCGCAAATAATCGAAATCTCCGCCACAGAGACCATATTCACGGTGGACGGATTTTTCATGGGCGAAGAGCTACACGAGACGAAGCGAACGCTCGACGACGCCATCCACATTCTCCACGCGAATACGGTAATTGCCTAATACGGTATCTTTCATCTTTCTTGCTGCTGCACGGTAGAATTTTTGCTTTGTAGATATTGTACGTTTTGGAATGTTGAGAATTTTTTAATACTTTATTTGGTGGATAATGTAGATACTGTATTCTTTTTACATACTATATTTTGAATTTTTGGTGTGTTTCGAATTTTGGATACTGTATCTTGAATTTTTTTCACGTTTTAAAACAAATTATACGGTAAATACTGCGAACGATTTCGTGTACTGTAGGTATTAAAATAGCGACAAAATTTGGTAAAATCATAATTTTGTAGATTACATATTTTGCTTACTGTAAATGCAGTAAATTTTATAACATTGTTATAAAATTGCTTTAAATAATGTAGAATTTTTGCCTAAAATACTTCGAAAATAATGAAATCATTGTACAGGACGGTACGCACCGTATCAAACGAGTGGTTATGGTAAGACATGTTGGCGCAAATCCCAAAATTCCTCCGCCTACCGTCGAGAAGCCGGTGGGACGTCGACCGCACTACGGTCTCGAGGTACACACACATGTATTTATGTATGTAATACACACATACACACACACACACTTTACACTGCATACATTTGTGTGTTGTGAGAGACTTTTAACACATGTACTACTACACAGTACTACTTTATACAACATATGTACATATGTATGTGTATTTCTCAATTAATTATTAAAAATTTGAAAAACAAATTCAGCCGCCGTTCGAAGTGGGCCGCGACTTTCACTGGTCGAATTTGATGCTGGAGGCTAGTGAGGAGTGCGAGTGCGAGTGGATGCAGAGCGAGGACATTCTCTTCAACTCAATTCGCAAAATGTATGTAGCTTTCTTTTTCTCTTATTCACACACATACACATACATATGTATGTATTTGTTACAGGGACTTAGGACTTTCACGCGGATGCAGTCAATTCACACACACACACACACACACACACATATATATATATATATATACAGGGTGGTCCAAAAAACCCCGGACAAGCATTTTATCAATATTTTATTAATAAATTAAAATGACATA
>SAUE01002988.1:42197-52876 GCA_009724625.1 Deladenus siricidicola
TGAGTCAAATGACTCATTTGAATCATTGATTCAAATGACTCATGATTCATCCGTGATTCAAGTCACAGCCCTGTTCGTAATTACGAGGCTAAAAACCACGTAATTCGTAATTACGAGTCTAAAAACCCCGTAATTTCGTAATTAGTAATGTAGGGTTCGAGTTCGAAAGAATTTGAAAAATGGGTACGAGTTCCGGTTCGGACCGATTTTCCGGGTTCGGAAAACCTCACGCGCATCCCTGCTCACGACCTACTTTATTGTACAGTATATAAAGCAGCAGCACACACCTACTATCCCAAACCCACTATCTACTTGTAAAAAGTTAGGCCGCAGATAATTTCCTCATTCCTGCCAGCTGTTAAATAGTTAATCTGCCATCGTCAAGACTGGCTTGACTTGGTAAGCGGGTTCCTCTCCTCCCTTCTCTTCTTTTACTTTCCTCTCCCCCCTCTCCTTAGCCTAGTGCTCGAAGGTCAACGCTGTCCAATTTCTTTTCTTTTTCATTAGTTATAACAAACGCGGAAGAATTTTCAACAATTTAGCGTTTTCACTCTTATAAAATCGTTTAAAAAAATTAAAAAAAAGAAAGTGTCTGACCGCATTTTTTTTAATTTAGGTACTTACATTTTCTGCGTTCTATTCGTATACCTCGTTCTTGGTTTTTAATAAAGTTTTAATGTTATAATTTATTTTTATGTGTACATAGCTGCTCAATGTGTTCAGCTGTAAATGCTATGGCTATTCTGACCAAAAAGTTGAATGAAAATGATTTGGTGGCATGTCACAAACATAGAAAACTTGCTGCTTTTATTTAAAAAAATCTCATTTTTCAATTTTGTGGACTTCAAGAATACATATTACACAGTATGTACATATTACTGTACATTACTGAAGCGATCGACCGACTTATACGGTCAAGCACTTTCCTTGTAAGCAATGAACGTTGACTTGAATCCGCAAATGAATCAAGGGATTCTTGCCTGGAGGCCGAAGTGGAATCCCGGCTTTGGTTTTTCACGCGTTTTTTTTGCTTTGCAATGAAACTAAGTTAAAAAA
Organism: Deladenus siricidicola; assembly: GCA_009724625.1. Lineage (NCBI taxonomy): Eukaryota > Metazoa > Nematoda > Chromadorea > Rhabditida > Sphaerulariidae > Deladenus > Deladenus siricidicola. Next base: position 43,254 of record SAUE01002988.1, read on the forward strand.
ATTTGCGTAAAACCAATTTCAGGATTGGAATCATTTGCGGATTCAAGTCCAACGCACTATGTTTAAGTAATAAAAAGGTGAGGTATTTTGCTAACTTGGTTTCATACCTATCTTCTATGAAACCTTTGCAAGGACATTAATTGATGAAATATTATTTTAATTAAGATTCTAATTTATTTCGACAAATCTAATCTCCAAACTATCCCAAAAGTTCAGCTAAACGAGAGATGTAAACAATAACAATTGCGAAAAATTCCCATTTCACGACTACGCAATAATAGTGGCTTCTCTGCCGATGGGCGGAGCGATCTTCCCGCCCATGCTCTCAAACACCGCCGAGGTTTTTGAGCCGCGAAATGGCGCCGTGAAGCAAATTTCGCCGAATTCGGTGAACGAGAGAAAGAAAAACTCCGCGAGGCTTGATCTATTCGAGGAATCGCACAAAAACTTCGCACTACAAGTCACGGAGCAAATAAATTTTACCGCCAGAACTTTTATTTGATGTTTTCTTGTGTTTAGTGTTCTGAAATGGTTTTAGAGTAGTGCTAGCTGATTGAAGGCGCGGAAAACAATAAATTGAAAAATATAACATCGGAAAATTTAACATTTTTTTCAAAGGGGTTTACTGAACACTTTCTAAATCAATTGGATATTTAATTACAACTACAAAAACAAAAGAAGAATACTTGTCGCTATGTTCGCCAATTTTTAGAGGAGTCGCACACTTCAGACAATCACGATCACTCTCATTTAAGATTTCAATTTCGCAAGTGAGGAACATTACCATCACACGATAAACGATAGAAATATGTATAGAGTACTACGTTCTTCCGTCACCCTCACCAGTCAAATGAGCGTTTACGTGGAAACTAGCACTTTATATAGTGGGTCAGATCTTACGAACCTGGCATTTGTGACGTTTGGTGTGCTTTGCCAATAATTAATTCCTCACATATTTGTGTTATTTGCTAAGAGTGTTCTATCTACTTTGCCAAGAAAAATGTCTTAGTTTTGTTCAAAAATCTATTAAAATTGGGAGGTATTATTAGCTGTTTTTATAATGTTTATAATGTTTAATTTTTATAATGTTTAATTAATAATGTGGATTTAAGTACTCTTTTACGCTTGTTTTTTGGTTTTCCGCGCCTCAAGATAACTTGAAGAAATATTTTTAATGCTTTGTGGACCACCACAACAATTTTGAGGCTATATGGATTCTGGCGGTAAACTTTATTTATAATCCAAGTTTTCTTGAAATTATTAGCTAGAAAACCATGAAGTTCTTACTATTTTTTGACGAAATTCAGAGCCCCAGGGGTGCTCCCACACAATGACGTATCCGGGTTTTCGGAATGTGAGAGGGAGGGGGGGGGNGGGTGGGGGAGATGCAAAAATTTGAAATTTTTACTTCCGATTTTCTTGAAAATTCTAATTTTTTTTTTCAAAATTGAGGGCATGCCCCCTCCCCCTTTTGATGCGCCAGTGGCCTCACAACTTTATTTTTTCAAGCTAAAAAACCTATTGAAAATTTTTCCCATAACTTTTCGTTCACGCCAAAGCAAAAAAAAATTTTTTATTCCCAAATTAAATAATTTCACGCTCTAAACATTAAAATTTTCCATTTATTTCGTCCTAAAAGGTTTTTTAGTAGCATTATTCACGAATTTTCAGGTCTTTTTGCCGTTCGTGCTGGCGGGATGCGGAATGGTGGCGGCGGGCGTGCTGCTGGAGCGGGCGAACGACTGGACCTTCCTGCGCGAAATGCCCGAGGCCACCGTGCTCGTGCTGGCGCTGCTGGGCCTGAAGGGAAACCTGGAGATGACGCTCGCCTCGCGCCTCTCCACAATGGTCGGTTTTTGGCGAGAAATTTGGGCCCAAAAAAATTCTTCTTTTTTTCAGTGTTTTTCCTCAAATTGTTAGCCAATTTTTCAACATTTTTTATCGGAAACATCTGAATTTTAACTTTTTATACATTTTTTAGCATTTTTAAACCACATTTTTTTGTTCAATTGGAAATTTAAATACATTCATAATCAACTTCTAAAAATTATATATTCTTTTTTCGAAACATCTGTGACGATGCATTTTTATGCCACAAAATACATATTCTTGCGATTTTAATCGATTTTTACGAATTTAAAGTGTTTTGAAGAAAAATTAAATTTTATGATATTTTCTTAAAATCGCATTACCTTGGTCCCCCCTGTGGATTTTTGACATTTGCGTGTTGGGAAATCAACATGTTTTGCGTTTCCGAAAAAAATAGAATGTATATCTGGAATATGTGCATCATCAGCTTTCGAATGACATATGAAAAATCGTCGTGGTCCCACACATTCGTCAATTTAGCCAAAAATTGGGTTTAACCGAAAAAATCTGGAAAATTTAAAAAATATTTTTCGATAATTTTTATTTTTTTAATTAAATATTTTTTTTTATATTTTTTGTGCCAAAGCCCTTCAATAATAGCTAGCCAAGATTTGTAGTTGTATTGCAGACAAATCTCGGCGAAATGGACACGCGAAAGCAGCGGATCGCGATGCTCGTCAGCAATTTGGCGTTGGTGCAGGCGCAGGCGATCGTCGTCTCGCTGATCGCCGCCTTTCTCGCCACAATCTCGAATGTTGTCGAGGGGAATCGGGTGAGCGCGACGCTTTACTTTGTTTTTGGAAATTTTTTGTGAATTTGTGAGCGACTTATTAAATTTATTCATTAAATATGTATGAAATTCTGTTTTTTTTTGACTCGCTTTTGATAATCTCCACTGGCTGGTTCGTCCAGCTAGTTGATTATTTTTGTAATGTCCTCCCCGCAGAATGTGAGAGGATAAAAGCCAAAATTTTAATTTTTAATTTTTAAAACTCTTAGAGATTTTCAAGTTTTTTGCCTTTTTTTATCTTATGTAAAAGTTTACATCAATTTTAATTATTTTTCTATTTTTTGAAAATATTTTTTATTTATTTTCAAAATTCTGAAAAAAGCATATTTTATTAGTTTGACGTGTCGCGCACGGTCTGCCTCACGCTGACGGCGGCGCTCACCGCCTCGGTGGCGTCCGTCGCGCTCACCAGCCTCATGGTGTTGGTGACGATCGGCGCCCGCAAGTGGCACATCAACCCCGACAACATCGCCACGCCGCTGGCCGCCGCCACCGGCGACGTCACCACGCTCACGCTGATGGTAGGGCACAACAAGGCTCATAGTCAGTGAATGACTGGCCGCGGGACTCGTAGCCAGTGAGGGGGAGGGGGAGGCAGCGGGCGTTGAGATCCTCTAACGTTTTGTCAATGATTTTTTGTGTTTTGTTACCACCCCTTCAACTTGTTTTTCATCTGGTTTTGAGAATGGTTTCTTTTTGTCGTTTTCTCTGTCTCTTTCCCACTTTCTTTCTNGCAGTGCTCATCGTCATGACTCGGAATGACGGGACGAGCGGCTCGTAGCCATTGGGGAGGAGGCGGGGGGGGGAGGCGTTAAGCCTCTTTCCCTACCACCCCCGAAACCGCATTTGTTGATGATTTTTTGTACCTTTTTACTACCCACTCAACGATCGCTCCCCCAGCGATGGTCCCTCTTCTCCCTCAACCAACGGCCCCTCCCCGAAATTTTTTATGATTTCTTACTTTATCCTCGAAAATATCTAGGCGTTAATTGCCGAGAAATTTGCAAATTAATTAATAAATATATTTTAAGTTGGGGACATATTATTTCCACACACATCTACAGCCCATTGTTGTAGGTGATGTTCGGCGCGGTGTTCTACGAGATTCGTGAGACCTTCTTCTTCACCAACCTAACACTGCTGGCCGTTTTGGTGGCGTCCGCGCCACTGTGGATGTGGCTGGCGTCGCGCGAGTCGGTGACGCGGCAAGTGCTGAAGTTCGGCTGGTTCGCCGTGTTGTTGGCGATGGTTATTAGCAGGTACACACATATATGCATTTGTTTCTTTTAATTTGCCGATTGAATATTGTATGTTTTGTTATTTTTACTCGTTTTTGTCTCAGATCAGTGGCGGGCCCATTTAGGTCCAGAAATTTTTAAGATCTCATATTTCCGTTTGCAAACGTCGGGGGTCAACGTTAACGGTGTTTTCGGAACGCTTTTTATACTAAAAAGTTTAAAAATAAATTCGAAAATTTTCAAAAAATAAAAAATTCTCCCTGTGCTCGCCACCTCCCCCCCCCCAAATTTTTTTAAAGAATTTTTTTTGGATTTAGAGCTATGTAAGTGAAAAAAAAATCGTCGAGAGCGTTCCAAAAACACCATTATCTTTGACCCACAACGTTTGTAAACAGAAGTATGTCTTTAAAAAATTTATTTTTGGTTTACCTTCCCCCATGGAAAAAAATCCCATCCGCCTAATAAAAAAATGTTCCCGAGATTTTGAAACGATTTTCTTTTGTTAAATAATTTTAAAAATTTTAATCTATTTTTGTAATTAAAAAAAATTTTTGTGTTTTGAAAACAGTTTTGGTTGTAATTTAAATATGAACATATCATTTTTTACATTTTGAAGCATTCAAGCAACTTTTTAATTCATTCAGCGCTGGCGGCTATATTCTCCGACTCTCCACGTCGATCTACCCACAAATTGCGCTCTTCCAACCCGTCATCAACGGTCAGCAAAACCACATTCGGGGTTGATTTTGTTGGGGCGGGGAGGGGGGCGTAGCCTTTGGGTGAAGGTGTTCTCCGAAAAATAATTAAAAATGGAAGAATTGTTGGAGTAATTGAAGAATATGGTACCGCCCCAAACCTCCTCACATATTCTTTTAACCTTATTCCTTAGTTTTTAGTTTATTTTTTGTTTGTTTTTTTAAATTTATTTGATATTTTATATTTTCAAAGTTTTGTTCCATTCTTACGCACATTGAAAATTGCTTTAAATTATGTGGAAATTCAACGCTCTTTTTTCGTTATCCTCACACCACTCCTCCAACCCGTCATCTCAGCGGTCAGCAAAACCACAACTTTTGAGATTCATTGTGTGGGGGGATGAGGGGCGGCGAAGACGGCAGGGGGAGCACTGCCCCACCCCCCGCACATCAACCCCGACAACATCGAGCAAAAACATTTCAATTCTTTAGCATGGAAAATCACATTTATTGTGTTGGAATCAGGGGCGTAGCACGATCCCCCCCCTCCCTGAATACAAAAATGGGAGGATTCTTTGCCAAATTTTGAAAAGTTTTTTTTCGTTCTTACACATTGAAATAATAAAAAATGGAAACATTGAAAATTGCTTTAAATTGTGGAAATTCTCTTTTCGTTGTCTTCACACTCCCTCTTCCACCACATGAAATAAAAAAAGAAAAATAATTAATTGTTTTTGATATTCACCCCATTTTCATCCGAGATTGCTGTACATTTTGTGAAATTTTTAGGCGCCGGTGGCAATTTGGTGGCCGTGCAGGCCAGCAAAATCTCCACCTATTTGCACCGATTTGGCAAAGTGGGCGTTTTGCCCGCCAATCGCCTCAGAACCTATTTGAATCCGCTGAGGACGTTCAGCTGCAAAGGTTACACATACTATTTTTATATTGTATTTTTATGTGCTATATTGGGTTGATCCATAAGGTCTGTCATTAAATTGTTTTGAGCTTCATTTCAAAAATATTTTAATCTATTAATTGTTATTCATTAATTATATTTAGAGCGAGAATCGGTGCACGCGTGTATTTTGCTGCTGATGGCTGTGCCGGGTCATTCCGTCTTTCTGCTAATTTTCCGCCTTGTTCAGCCTTCGGGCGGCCTTCAATTCAACTTGCAATTTTTCATTTTTTACTTCGCCGCCGCAATTTCACAGGTATTTTATGGCTCTTCGTGTATCGGAATGTTCTTAATCGAACTCCTTCTTTCTTCAAAATTGGCCTTTTGTACGTGCTTTAGCTCCGGAGGAAGTTTACTTCTGGAGTGTGCTTCATGTTGCGATTCATCGCAAAGAATTGCAAGGGTACAGAATAGAGCCCGTCGGATTTAGCGACACGGATGGTGTCGTTCGAAAGGTCTCGTCGAGAGGATTCAGAAAATATACATTTGTACCCCCGAAATAAACCATTGAGAAGTTATGGTACTTTAAACATACCAAAAACAAAGGGGGACCAAGGTAGTTCAAAGTATAGGACCAACAGTTTTTGAGTGAAAATAATTTTGCGGATGTGGAACCGTGACTGCTTTACACATATCAAATGTCATTCGAATGCTAATGATGTATGTACGTGTATACAGAATCCAGATATCTAATCAATTTTTTCGAAAACGCAAAACATGTTGATTTTCCACTCCGCAAATGTCAGAAAACCGTAGGGAGTGCGATTTTAAGAAAACATCTAAATTGTTATTTTTTATTCTTATTCATAATGACTCCAAAGCTACAAAATGCATTTCTGTAATTTTTCAATCGATTTTTGTGGATTCGAAGAAAAATGAACTTTAAAAAATTCCACTACCTTGGTCCCCTTTGGTTTTTGGTAAGTTCAAAGTATCATAACTTCTCAGTGGTTTATTTCGTGTATATTTTCCGACGAGACCTTTCGAATGACACCATCCATGTCGCTAAATTCGACGGGCTCTATTCTGTAGTCTTGCCATTGCAAGAGAAACGACATCAACTTTCACCAGCTATGCAGCTGGTGGCAGCGTGGCCAAATGGATCCAGGCGGCTGCAAAACCACCATTTTGCAGTTGCTCGTCAAGTCGTTTCTCTAACTTCTTTAGCTGAAATAGTCTACCGCGTACTATTTTCAACACTTCACCTCTGGAGGAATTCCGCCACCATGCCTGTGGCCAAAAAAAAATTTTTTCTAATGGAGGGAGGGGGAGGGGTCCCCATCTCACCAAAAAGAAAAAAAGTTCTCAAACTTTGTTGATAATAATCTTATTTTACGGGGTAGATGCCACAACGGGTTACTGCGATGAGTATCACGATATTCGGTGGAGGACAAAAACATAAATTTGCGGGACACATTCCCCTACTGTTTGTTTCACTGTGTAGTCTGCAGGGGAGCGATTTTGGAGAAATATTTTCATACCCGCAGCCAAGAAACTTTTCATAGAGTGGGTGTATTAGAAAAATACGGGTTTTTGTTCATTACCTGTGGTTTTCGGAAGTTTTTTTTCGTTGGCATGAGGTTTTCTGATTAAGAGCCTCTCCCTTCGCTCATTTTACCGCATAATTTTCCATTTTTGGCTAACGATTTTATTTTTTCAAATTTTTCATAATGTATGTGTGTGGATGTCCTTTGAACTCCTCATTTGTTCCCTTTGCGGTTAGCTAGGTTAGTCGCCACACCTTCTTGTTCACAGCTGTGCACCAAAAAATGTGCCGACTTTTTTTGGCAAAATAAATTTTTACAAAAAATTCTGAAAATTAAAAAAATCAAGGTGTTCGTGGTAGGAACAAAGCCATACAATTTCATTCCAACGATTCTTTGTACAACATAACAATTCATTCATATTTGCAACACAGGGAACAGCTGTGTGTTTACGGCCCAAACACACAACGCATACTTTCATAGGTGGCGATTCTCCTCTGCGTCTGCCAGTTCCTGTCGCGGCTGATCTGGCGGGTGGGCTGCGACCCCGACAACAACAGCATCCCCTTGCTGACCGCGCTCGGCGATCTGCTGGGCACGGCGCTGCTGGCCGCCGCCTTCCACCTCAACCATCGGCTGGTATCCGCCGGGGAGGAGGGCCACGCCGCCGGCAGCGGTTTTCGCCGCGCTAGCAATTTGTGATCGAGTGGAAAAGTGTGCAAAAATCCTTATTCAAATACGGGTACCATTCCATAAATCGGTGCATTTTTTACGATATTTTTGTTTTTACATTGTGTGTGATATATTTTTTTGTAAATTTTTGTGCAATTTTTCATATAAATTTTTTTTCAAATTTATGGACCATTTTTTGTCTTAAAAAATTGCAAATACATTAAAAATTACCTGGAGTAGTAAAGTATGTATGTATAATAATTTATTAAAATTAATTTTAACGAAGAATTATTATTGTTTATCTGACACGGTGCCGAGGTCTAATGTAAATTTTGAAGCCAAAACTGAAACTGAGAGATTTCGGGTTGGAAACACATACACGGGGGTAATCGATGGTGCTGATTCCGAAAATCACATTAATTTTTTAGCTCCGCCCCTTTGGGTTACTGTAGGTGGCCCCTACCCGGTTTTTGGAGCATAACTCAGCCGGGGGTTGACCAAAAAGATTAATGTTATCGTCATTCGATGTTATCGTCTCCACTCATTCGATTCCCCTCGTCAAGACCTATCGATTGGTATATACATTTTTGAAAAAAAATTTTTCAAAAATTTAGAAATTTTGGCTAGATACCACTTAAAATTCAAATTCAATCGTTTTTCTTCCTCTTTCTTGCTTCGAGATGCTTCCCTGCCCATTGCGGAGCGAGTTGATGGCGATGGTATGCNTGAAATATACCACATTTCTCGAGTGACAAAAATTTTGCCGAAAATTGTGCCAATTTTGAAAATTGGCTTCACCAATCTCGGCACCGTACTGAGAGCATTTTCTAATTTTCGCGGGGAATAATTCAATTTGGCACTTCTTCAGTTTCCCCCCTGTTGAAAATTTTTTTAAAGGAATCATAGCCCAATTTAAATTTGATCCATTTTTATGGCGTTATGTGTAATGTTTTGATGGCAATTTGTGTAAGAATTTCTTATGAAAAAAAAGTTCTTGTGAAAAAAAATTGCAACAGGGGGGTGGAACTGAAGAAGTACCTTCAATTTTTTCCTCTTCAAAATTTCGCAAATTTGTCATTGGCGTTTTATTCGGATTTTTTGCTTATAAAAAATAAATACGCGTAGCGTTAAGCAAAAACTTTTTGTTAAACGGTTTTTGCTTTAATTTGTCGATGTTATTTCTGCAATACTTCAGCTTTCCAGCTGACAATGAGCTGAGCTGTTCTTAAATTATTATTGCTTAATCTTAAATTGTTGTTATTAATTATAATTTTTTGTATCTTTTCAGTTTTCTGTTCTCTCCGATCCAGGAAGAAGAATGGTTTACGTGAACTCAAGTGAGTTTTTATTATATTTTTTATAATTATATACATCGATTACCTGTAGAAGCGCCCTCCGCCCAATTTCACCAATAAACTAATTCGAATCGAATTAGAATAGATACCGCATCTGCTTTCCTCAAATTTGATACATTTTTAGATCCTTGTGGANTAGGGTGATGATGATTGTACATTACGTAAACTAAAAAAAGGAAAAATTGTTAGATTACACGAAAATTTCGGCCGGGTATCACGCAAAACGTTTTGAGTTAGTTCATTTAATCTTAAAAATTTTCTCCGACCTTTTTTCATATTTTTCATGTTATATTACAACATCAAAAAATTTTGAACTTCTTGTGAAATTTTTTCCATGGTGAATTCCGAGGTTTTAGCTTCGTAATTACGAATTTTTCGCAATTACGCCCAGTACTGGCTGGAAGGATTGCTTTTGTCCAATGATTATACATGATTTTATTCATTATAACAAATTAATTTGATTATTTTTGTGTTTAGATGGAGAGGTCGGCAATAAGGGCTTTTCGATCGTGGAATATTTCTGGAAATTAATTTATTTTATTATGTTCTTGTAAGTGTTTTTATC
>SAUE01002988.1:55471-71155 GCA_009724625.1 Deladenus siricidicola
AAATTCAAATCGCCAATTCAAATCAATTTGAAATAAATTCAAATTCAAAATGCCAATTCAACTTGAATTTTCCATTCGTCGTCGTCGTATTCGTTGATTGGGAAACTTTGTCCACTTCGCATCTCTTTTAAATTAACTAGAAATATAAAATTTACCAAAAATAATTAAATTGGAAGCCGCCTGTTCAAAATGATTTTGAGAAATTCATTTGAATTGGCGATTTGAATTTGAATTTATTTCAAATTGATTTGAATTGGCTATTTGAATTTGAATTTATTTCAAATTGATTTGAACTGGCGTCTTGAATGTGAAATTGTGTCAAATTAACTTGAACTGGTGACTTGAATTTTTTTCAAGTTCATTTTGTCGGTTCAATTTCATTTTTTGAAAAAAGGGAAAACACTGCTGCTGAGGGATTCTAGGATACACACAATCTCCCAAGCAGTCTATTTGAAGCATTTTTTCGAAGTTTTTGATTAAAAAAAATTAGTTTTGATTTTGATGAAATTGCAAAATTCAAAAGAATGAAAGAGAATTGCAAGGCGCATCTACAGTAAAAATTTCAGATTTTTAGCTGTGTTTTTAGCTAAAATTTTAAACCACCCTGTATTATGCTCGATAAAGTTTAAGTAATTTTTATTTAAATTAAATTAATATTATTATGTAAAAACGATAAAAAATTTAAATATTTTTTGGGTTTTTATTCGCATTTCTGTCGAAAATTTGTTCTGTTACACCCACGTTCATTCCCAGGCAAAGCTTCAAAATTTTTGTATGATCAATGTGCTGTGAAACAAAATTCGACTTGTATTATTTCATTTTATTTAGAGTTGAAAAGGCGGCGAAAAATCCCAGAGGCTAGCAACAAGCGAGGACACCACAAAATACTACCCAAAATCCACAATAAATTTGTAAATTAAATTTTGAAGAGAAGAAAAAAGGACGCTTAGAGTGTATAAAAATTTGACATATTTACAATCACTGAATGAGCAAGAGGAACATTTCCATTTAAAAGCACGTATATGTATAAGGCTCTTTCGTATCTGAATGCTAAATATAAATCCTCGAAATAAATAAGGCGACCAATATTTAAAAAATAAATGAATTTTGAAAAGTCGGGGGAGGGAGGTGGTAAGAGCCCAAAAATTTTTAAAGGCTCATATATAGTGATCTGGGGTCTCCCCTATGTTAGTGTTATTATTGGAACGCATCAGTGTGTGACGATCTGAAAGAAATTTTTTCATATGAAAAATTTTGACAAAAGGTAAAAATGAGCAAAATAAAGAAAAATATTCTTTTTTATCTGTGCATTTGGCCACACCCACTCCTTTCATCCACTGGCTAGCTATATATTAGCTAGGCCCCTCCCCTAAATGTCAGTGGCAGGGACGACCAGTCATTAATCCCCCCTCCCGATGTTAGCTTGTATTTCTGTTTTTTTACAAACAGACGATATATGTATGACAATGTATGCAAGTGAATCTTATACTCGTTAATATGTATGTGTAAGTGAATCTTACGCTGTTGATTATGCTCGTTAATATGTGTAAGCGAATGTTCATTATGCTCGACTCTTCATTATTACGCTTTCCGTTCATTTTACGCTTAACGTTGACCTTAAGCGAACGCGTAAGGGTTGAGATTATGTGTGATTGATTGAGTGGCGCGAGAGAAATTACTTGGGCTGAGAATTTGTCCTAAAGTCGAGCACCTCATCTTCCTCATCCGACAGTTCCTCGCCGCCCTCGTCGTAGTTGTTCGACGCGCCGAAACTTTTGTGAAGACCTAGGCGGGCGGTCGAGGAGGAATTTCGGTGGTCACCGCCAAAGTCCTCGAGATCATCGAACTCCTCGTCCTCAAAGTCGCGTAGCGGAAGGCGCTCGAAGCCGTCGCGTCCCGCCTTTCCGCGCCTCCGCAGCGACTTGAACACGCAGTACTAAACAAAAATGATATAACTGGTAATTGTTCCCTATCTCATCGTGGATCGGATGGAATCACAAGATATGAGGCCATTGTGTCCACCACCATCTAACAATGTCCATCAATACCAAAATGATTCTCATTATTAATAGCAAAATGATTGTCATTGTCATTAGCAAATGATTTCCTCTCCCCACAACAACGTCATAAATCACTCACCAACGCGACAAAGATCATGACCAGCGCGATGAGTCCGGCGAAAATCGCACGCTCGAAGCTCATCGTGAAGGGCCGATGGAGCGCAAAGTCGCGCGTTATCGCCTCCAGATCGCGTATCTGAAAGATAGCATAAATGTCGTTGTCAAACTTGTTCCCTTCAGCCCAAAAAATATAGTGAAACGTATAGGTTCCACAATATTATGAATATGAATCCCGATTGTTTTCCGACTGTATACTTCTATATTAGATATAGGTCAAAGACACGGTTACAAAACACATATTTCTGTCGGATTGTCTCCGCCCATTTCGCAATATTTTGGATTCATTTAAGATGCAAAAGGATACAAAAAAGTGTATTCAAGTCAAAACCGTCACGAAAAGCATTTTAAAACAAACAAAAGCAAGCTAGGTCCTACCGTAAATGTGGAGAACATGGAATCGTAGCCGTACGCGTCGATTCGAATACGATATTTGTCGGGTTTTAGCGGTAAATAATAGAATCCATTCCTCGTCGTTTTCAGACGCAATTCCGATTTTGCCGACGAATTCAGCGCGAACTGTGGCACGTTCTGTGGCACTACCGTAACCGTCGCGTTCGCTAAATGTTCGCCGTGCATGTCGACGATGAATCCCGAGACGCCTTGTAAGCGCTGAAAGTGATACATACAATTATTCAAATCTTTAAATTGATCAAATTCACAACAAAAAACTCAATGAAATACGCCAAATTGTGGCTAAAAATTGTGTTTTTTAAGCATGCAAAAATTGTTCGAAAAGTTTTTGCGCATTTTTTCTCATTTCGTCTGCCCAGAGAGACGTGCTACGATAGTATTAGAATATTTATGATTTTCGAATTGCTCATTTAATTCTGCACCAAAGTTCCGCTTTGGACCTTCTCTGTCTCTCTCTCTCTCTGAAGAATGCAGAGAATAACTTTCCCAACAACCCAATATAAATAAAAAATGTTTGCAAAAAAATTCAGATTTAAAACCTTAGTAACTTCACATCTAAAACCCTAGCGCTAAGTGTTAAATTTCGAAAGTATTTATCTATTTCAAGCATAATTTTTCTTGAAATTTTTTTAAATATATAAATTTCGAACGACTGAATACCGTACCCGTTCGAGAACGGCGAAAAGCGCGTCACGATTCTCCTTGAAAATATAGCCCATACTGTGGCCCTCGTAGCAGCAAGCGGTCTGAATGAGGAGCGCGTTCGGCGGGTTTTCCACCCAGGACGACAAATTGTTCGCGCCGCCGCCGCCGTCATCGCCCACTCCGTCCGCCGGCGTCGCCCAATGCAATTCCGCGACGAGTGGCGTTGTCGGGCGGCTGTTTGCGCACATGTCCACCTTGCTCTAAACAATTTTGCAGAATTGAATTAAATCAAGAATGTTTAAAGTTGAATTTGCTTAAGCCACATCTGTAAAGTAACGACGATTTTTTTCACATTTTTGAGCTAACTCATGTGAAAAATTGCTAGCTACACCCAAAATTTCATAGAAATGTCTCAACCTCACAAACCATACTCAAAACGGATCGATCAAATAAAAAGATTTCCCGTAGAAAATGTCCAAAGATCAATGGATGAGCTTTCACTCGAACTCAAATGTCCGGAACTCAACTCGAGCTGGCACAAGTCTTTTGATCGGACAAAATACAAAATAGTTTGACTTGAAAAAGAGGGAAGGTTCGGTAATTTTTTCACCTGACTACCTTAAAGATAAAGGTCACAATCGGAGTATGATCAAGTCTCAGTTTCGAGTCGGATTTGCGTACAAAAAATTATAACGTAAAATATTCTTTGAACCTTTTTAGAACACTGCAAAAGACTCAAATATTGGCTGAAAACAAAGTTTGAACAACAACAAAGGTGATATATACATATAAATATTATTTTACCTGCTTCATAACATCGTGGTTCTGCACGTACAGTTCCGCCAGCGATCGATATACGGTGGAGACGGGCGGTGGCGACGGTGCGGATTTCGCTCTGCGCACGCCGCTCGCCCTCCTCCTGCCCTTGCTGCCTCCGCGCTTCATTCGTCGCGCCTCCGCCGCCTCATTTAACAGCGGCGGCGGCGGTGGTGGCATACGCGGAAATCCGTTTTTCGCCTTAAGCGCGATCAATCGCGCCATTTCCGCGTCGTGGCCGGCATTGCGCACGTCAATGTAGCGTACCTTGAGGCCGCCAGTGCCCACCAAAATCACAAAATCGATTTCGGGCACGGCACTCACCACCGCGCCCAGCACGCCCATAAACGGCGAAATGGTGGCGTAGTCGTGGCAGTTGAGCTGCGTGTGCGGAATGTGGGGCATGAAGACGACCGTCGAGCCGGCGAGAATGCGCGCCACTTTTTCCGCGCTCTCCTGCGCGCCGTTTATCGCCGCGCCGAGCATATTCGCCTGCACGACGTCATCGCCGCCGCGCGACACGGATGGCGTTGTGTTCGGCGGCGCGTCCTCCAACGAAAAGCACATAAATTGCGCGAGTTCGTAGACGAATCCCTCCGTTTTCTAAAAATTTCTATATATGAGTCAATTTTCACTAATCAATTTAAAAACATTTCAAATAAAAAGCTTTGCGTTCATTGAAAAATTGTCTTATTGTTCAAACATTTTGAGAAAAAAATGTTCGAAAATAATAATTTTGGATGATTTCTTTTATAATTTAATTTTGAATGATTCCTTTTATAATTCCGGATTTAAAAATATAAAGCCACCGCGATAACGCTACAAAAAAACAATAAATACAAAACAGTAACCATTTCGGCAGCGACAATCAGCGTGTGAGGACCCTCGCCAGAGCCGATCGCGCGCAGCTTCATCTGCTCCACCTGAATGATTCGACTGTTGCAGGTGGAACTAGCGTCGAGACGCTCAAAGCCGGGACTCGTCACCTACAAATTTATTTTCTTCAAAACGTTACCCCACAAATTTTTAGGGGTTTTCTCCCAAGTCTTTTCTCAAATCCAGCCTACCATAACCGTCTCCGCCGGCGTGAAATGATCCATGGGACTTGAGGAGGGCAGTACGGAGTACTCTTTCACGGTGTCCTTCTTCAGCACATCCAGAATGCTCTGAATGAAGAAAAAATACCACGTCAGTCTTTGCGTCCGAGAAAATAATCACACCAGAAAACATAAAAATGGAAAATAGCACAGAACGTTTTTAAAATAGAAAATTAGCGTAGAACAATTTTTAGCCCTTTTAATGAAAATGAGTCCTGATCAGCATAAAAAATATAACTTACCACATAAAAACCTAAAAAAAGTTTTGAAGTAAAGTGGGGGAAAAATCCCTTTTTTGCAATCGTGGCGGTTCATCGCCATAAAAAAGCATAATTTATAATTGAAAGGGAAACGACATCAACTTTCAATAGCAAGCAACTGGTGGCAGCTCCGCCTAATGGCGGCTGCAAAATCACCATTTTGCAGTTGCTAGTCAAATCATTTCTCTGCCTTCTTTTCAAAAAAGTATAGCCAGTCGTGTACTATCACGTCTTTCTATAATACAAAACTCAATGAAAAATGAGAGAGACCGAATACCTCAAAAAGACCGGCTAGCGCCGCGTCCGTTTTGTGCTGATTCTTGTCGCCTTGCTCACAGCCAATCGCGATGCCCAACTCGAACACGCTGCTCAGACGCAATTCGTCGACTTCCGACGCCAATTTGCTGTCCAAAATGCTTCCCTTGCAGTCGGCGTCGCTGTTCGCTTCGTGCGGATTTCCAGGCGAAAACGCTCTATATCTTTTATCAATTTATGTATTCTTCTAAACGTCGAATATAAAGCAACAATAACGCTCAAAAAATATTAAAAAACCAAACATTCTTAAAAATAATTCAGCACAAAAAAAAACTCACTTCTTAACACTCTCCTCCAATTTTTGGCCGTTGAAGAGGCGCGGCGTATTTTCGCCGGCGCTGAACACAACGCAGCGCGGTACGCCCGCGCCGATCACCAACACCGCATCCGCGTCCGCCGTCCGCACATAGGGCGAATGCTCGGTCTTCGTGTAGGTCGGCAGAATGTGAAAGGTCGCCGACATACGGAGACGCTCGCCCAACCGAGAGTTGTGGTCGAGGAGCAGCGCGCACGCTGTGCTAGCGAAGCGGCGCAAAGCGGACGCACCGTACGCGTCGTTGACGGCGAGGACGACAATCTTCAGCGCGCCTCGGCCGCGCACAAAGATACCCGACTTGGAATTGTCTGAATATGATGTTTTCTTCTTCCTCTATATATGTATGAATCTCATGTCTAGTAAGCCATAATTGCAAAACAAAATAATAAAAGTAACGTTTGGGTGTAAAATAGAATTATTCTAGAATCCACCAACAATTTGAAATTTTTGCAATTAAAAAAGTTTTTCTGATTGGTTAATGGCAGTGAGAATTTGCAGGAGAGTAACCATTTAGGTTGAGAAAGTGCGGGGCTTCCAAAAACGTTCCTGGTGTTCATTTTCAGTCTTGGGAATCCCCTACATCTAGCGGGAACGGCTGTGATTTTTTGGGACAGTGCAAATTGGCAAAAAAAATTGAAAGTAATCCGCTTTGATTAGCCGAAACAATGGCATCGTTAGGAATTTTCCACGAAAAAATTCAAACAAAAAATTTTCATAAGAGGAATCACCAAATTTTTTACAAGAAAAACTGTCCAAAAAATTATCCGCGGGGAGTTCCAGAGGGGATTCCCTCCACAAAAAAATTCTCCTTGATGGGGAGGGGGTTCCCTCCACCCTTGACGATATGCCACTACACCTGAAACCCATCACCTCAAAGCTTGTGTGATGGTATTTTGGCGACCTGCGTACATCTACGCAACCCGTAAGCATATAATTGATTCAAAATTTGATGGCCCTAATTTAATTAACAATACCCTTTTTAATTATGCATGTAAAAATTAATTCTGAAAAACAGCGAAAAGACTTTATTTGAGGGAAAAATATGCACAATACAAAAGCCAATCATATTCTAAGAGAGTATTACACATAAAATGACACGATGATGTTAGTTGACTATTGTTGAGCTGTTTGTTGTTAGAGAGAGACAGAGAAGAGAATGGGAGTAATTATATTATCGTTAAGTATTAATTAAGGCACATTTTGAGAGCGATTATGCTAAAATAAGTTGCAAATGTATAGAAATTAAAACTAAAAACCACGCTAAAGATAAGTGAACACTAATATTATGAAGATAATGAAAGATAAATTTATTTATTGCAAAAGTACTTTTTGAAAATAATTTAAAAAATGATCGAGTCAGGGGCGGGCCCAGAAATTCATAGATGGTACCCCCGGGTAGGGTAGCTACCTCCTTCCCTGGGTTCCCCACTGGCCAAGAGAATTGAGGGAATTCCGCTAGCGTCGAGGCGATTTTTTTGTTAGAAAATCCTTATATAACCCTGGACGGTCCAATTCCCAAGGTACGCCAACAAAACACTTTTCTGCCCGCCCACCCTCATCCTGGAATGGTCTACCCCCTCACTCGATCACACGACCTCAATCACTCGATGTAAGTGCATACATTTAGAAAAAAGAGTTTTGAAAATATTCGAATGAAATTTAGAGCAAGATTCAACGAGATTTTACAGTTAATAAAAAATATAAAAAGTTTAAAAATTAATTTAAATAATGCCAAAAAAATCAAATTCGAAAGATTGTCCATCAAAATACACATATTACAAAAATTTTGTCGTTGTAAGAGCGTACAAAAAGCATAAAAAGGGTATTGTTAATCGAGAGTAGTGAATTTTGGAAAACGGAGCCGAATTTACACAATTACCCTCTGAATCGCAGGCCAAATCGTCCATGGTGATGTTTTGCGCCTTGCCCATTTGTCCCGGCAAGACCTCCACGCTGAATTCCTTGGGCTTGAAGTGCATATGAGCAAACCGTAGCTAAAATATCAATTTTAAAATTTTTATAAGACAAAAACGAGAAAGTTTTGCATGTGTAAAAAATCCAAATTCTTCGATCGAATTTTGTTATTTTACTCTTTATATGACATACATTCGCATTGATTATTTGTTTTGTCTTGTGTTTTAGTGAATTTAACAAAACAAAAAAATCAAAGGTATAAAGAGGGGGATTATGCAGTATCCAAGGATGAGGTAATGAATTTTTGTTTCATTGTAAAAAGAAAAAATATTGGTTGAATTTCCCCACTCCATGGAAAATTTCTGGCGTGATACACCGTTAAAGACACGTCACACTGAATTCCGTAAGATCACTGAATTCCGTTAAGTAATAAGTGAAATACCAGAAACCAGAGGCGTAACCAGGAAATTTTTTTGGAGGGGGAGGGGCAAGATTAAAATTTTTTCCGAAGTTGAGGGTCCAAAACCAAAAAATTCCATTACCTGAAATAAGTAAAAATTGTACTTAATATTTTCATTGGGGGGGGGGCATGGCCCCATCCCTCCTCTGAACTCAAACGAAATTTTACCGTGTAGTTTCCGGGCACCAAAATCCGCCAGTATTCGCCGGCCTCGGTGGTGTTGACGTTTTTGCCCGGCGCCGCGCCTTTCACAATGGAAAGTGTGGCGTTGGCGATGGGATTTCCACGAGAATCGCTTACAATACCCTTCACACCGTGGTGCACCAATTCCATGTAGGACAACAGCGAGAAGACGTGGTCATTCCAAAGTTTCGGGATCATATCGTTGGTTGGGAATTTAAAGCAGCCCATCTCGATAGTGATCTCCATGGCGTTTGAGTGCAAATATTGCCAATCCTAAACGTTTATTGACCATTAAATTTAGGTAAAAAAATTCCCCACCGGCCAAGGATTTTCCAGAGGGAAAGATTTTTTTCCTTGGGGGTAAGTCAAAACTAAACATTTTTAAAGGCTTATATTTCTGTCTACAAGCGCCAGTGATAAAAGATAATGGTGTTTTGGAACCGTTTTATAAAAATTAAAGTCTAAAATTTCTTTAAAATTTTGAAAAACTTCTCACTGGACGGTAGCTACTACCCCCTACCTCCCCAGCGAAAAATAGAAATAATTTTTCCACAACATTTTTTCTTCAATTTGTAAGTAAATAAACAACATTCCGCCTCCCAAAAAGAATCCAGTCACATAAATAATACCTGCATTCCGCCGGAGAGGTGGTACCAGCCGTTTCCGTTCGTAATGCCGTGGTGGAAGGAGTCTCCGTCGGCCGACAGCCCACACCGCCGGCCCGTCTTCCACATGTTGACGTGGGCGCGTGCGTACCGATACGCCAACTCGACGAAGAGTTTGTCGTCGACCGACGGCGTGTAAATGCCGTCTTGTGCCGTTTCCGAATCATCGTACGGGTAGTTCGCCACCAATGAGCCTGAAATTTGAGTACATTAATAAATAAAAGTCAAAAAAGCCTTAAAAAATTTAAGTTTCGAAACACTACATTTTTTTTTGAAAAGGATTTTTTTAAAGATATGTATAAAGTCTAAATGCGTTTTGAATTTATATATTCTTCAAAAAAATCTATTAAAAGTTAAAGTTCCGTCAAAATAACACCAGTCTTTGGCGATACGCCAAAACTTCGAAAAAAATCTCAAAATGTAAATTTTTTTTAATGAAATAATCAATAAAATACGTTTTTCACGAAAACATTTTCCCACGGCCTTGAGATTTCTTTTAATTTTTCAAACTTTTCATATAAAAAATAATATAAATAAATACCGCCGTGCAAATTTGCAGACAATACGAAGGGGTACGACTGCATCCACTTCATGACGGCCAGCGTCTCCGGCTCCGGATGATTGCCGCCGGTCGCGTCCACGAGAGCGGGGAATCTGGCCGGAAAGTTGCGGTTCAAGTCGATATTATTCGCGTTTCCACGTCCCTAAACAAACCAAAGAAAAACGTACATTAAAAAACATATGAAAAAATCGCATTGAATCGGACCGCATTGCTACGATAAACTTGGATTTATTTTAATATTAATAAATTAAATAAAATAAATTGCCAAAGCAAATAAAATCAATAAATGAAAAACTCAAAAATAAATTAAAAAAATACCCCACAGCTAAAAAAATCTAATAAAATACCCGATAGCCAATTCGATCGCCGGGAACGTCGTACTCGTATCCGTCGGGGTTCATTGACGGCTTAATTACAACATTTTATATTTTTTTCAAATTTTTGAATGCCTACCAGCAAATGAATGCGAGTGAGGTTGACGAGTCTCGTCAAATAGTCCACCGATCCGTAGTTTTCGCAAAGCACAAAGGCCAAGTAGAGTAGGGCCTCTCTTCCTACCACCTCAAAAAATCAAAAATTTCGAACATTTGACTTCATCGAATTAAACCAAAAAATGAATATTTCCCCCTAAAATCACCTCATTTCCGTGCATATTTCCGACGTATTTGAATTCGGGCTTAAGCACTTCATGGTTGCGCGGATTCGACGAGACGGTAAGCACCCACAGATCGCGGCCCTGAACGCTCTTGCCGATGGAGTAGAGGTGGGTGATCGAGGGAAACTTCGTGGAAAGTGCTTTTAGCCAACGCGTCATATCCGCATAGTCGTGATTGCGCTGACTGAAATCGAAGAAATTGTTAGTAATTTTGGAACAAGTCGAGTTTGACTCCTCCAAAGTGAATTTTCCAACGATTTTTAAGCGCAAAATGTCCAGAAAGTAACGATTCAGCAAAAATACCAGCTCAGAAAGAACACTACATTTGGTTTTGAATTGTTATAAAAAAAATCCAATCTGTTATTTATACTAACTTTCAGCACATTTCACGCTTAAAAACGATCAAGAATAATTCACATAAATTACACTTTACGTCGATTTAGACAAAACAGCAAAACATTTTTCAAATTCCTATAAGAACAAGTGCATATATTCTACATATTTTCAATATTTTTCTTTATACTAATTTAATCACTTATTTATAATTATACTATTGTAGCCAAAGACCTTTGTTAGTGCCTCAATCTTATGATAATTTGGGCCTTAATGTAAAATTTTTAATAAGTAAATTAATTTTTTCAAATTTCTGTAAAAAACGAGTTCCTAAAAATATAAAGAATAAATTTATACAAATTATAGAATATAGAAAAAATACGAGAAAAAATCATTATAAAAACACAGTAAATGACTTGAACTTACTCCTCCTTCGGGACGTCCTTAAATTCGCCCACCAACTTCCGCATGGACTCGTAGCTGCGAAAATAAGCGTCGTCCTCGGCTTTGGGACCAAAATATTGTGTTAGAACGTCCTGCGTCTTCTCCTCCGCCAACTCCCGACTGCTCGGCACTATGTCGCTGTTCCAGTCGATTGCGGCCACACCATTCCCACCACTACCGCCGCCAAAGCACAAAACGGCCAATGCCGTTAGCGCGACGAAGCCGCGCGGTCGCAGTTGATCCGCCGTCCGAAAAATCCATGACGAAATGGTGGAAGAATATGGCGACCCTAAATATCGACCGTCCCGTCCCTTCATGCCAACACCCCTAAAGACAACATCTAGGATTATGAAGTTGGAAGGGTAGCAGCAACATTCCGAAGTCAAATCAATAATTATGAACCAAAATTAATAGGGATTCAATTAATCAGTCCAAGTCAAGTTAAATCACAAAATATAAAACATTTTCTTGATCAAAGTTCCCCACACAATCAATTCAAAATAAATAAACCAACAAATATTGGAAGAAAAAAATTACAAAAGTTGTACAAGAAGAGTCGATGGTATTCAACTAGTTTTTTATTTGTTCTCCCAGACTCGAGAAAAATTTGCAGACAAATATCCGCATAGCAGGCAGAGAACGCCACAAACATTTTGGATTAGTTTAAAATACGAATAAAATCCCGCCGACAACACTACCATCAGAAACGACAAATGTCGCGGCTTGAAACATCACAATTTTATATAATTCACGACAACCAAATTTATATAATTACTTTATTCTATGTATCATTCCAACCTTAGTATATTATATATGCATCATTATATCTTATTATATATGCATCATTCTATCTTATTATATATATATGCATCATTCCAATACAATTTATTACATTCGCTTACTACTGATCGCCCTTGCTGGGAGAATACTCGCTTCGTCCGCTTGACGACGACGAGCTGCGACTCGAAGAACGACTACCGCCGCTGCTACGCGACGTCGACGATCCGCTTCCACGTGAAGCGCCGCTGCGGCTTCGACTGGTGCTAGTTGTTTGGCTGCTATTGCTGGTGCTAGTGTTCGAATCAGTGGTCAAACTCGGCGAAGAGTTCCGTCCGTCCCGCTAAAAAAAAGAAATAATCATCAGTAAAGTTAGTAACAAACCAAGTCGTCTCTCTACCAAACTCAATTTAAATACGGGTTCTGAGCTTTTAAGCGTGCTTGCTTCCAGACTGGATTCGAATAATTAAAAAAAATCAAAATAATTCTTGAAAGTGGGTCTAAATTCGGGCTCGCACCAATTCGTACGACCTCTGATGAGCTCCATTCTCCTCACATTCCCGCCAGCCTAAGGCGAGTAGGCAAGCCTTGCAGTATACGGAGCCTGAGCCTAGTTGGTAGCATGCGGAGCCCAAGTCTTTCGTTTATATTACCTTGGTCCCTCTGTGGTTTTCGCCACTTGCACACCCGATTCTTGGGCAACAGCCATTTACAAACGTTTAATTAGTAAAGTCAAATAAATAAAAAATCAAATTATTTGGCGGCCAAACGTCACGTGCCGAAAAGTCCCCTCATCCTTACATTCTCGCCAACTCGGGAAATGGTTCTGGGGAGGGGGGGGGGAGGAATGGGAAATATCATAATAAATTTCTAAAGAATGTAAAAAAATAGTAAACAAAAAATGAAAAAGCACCATTTAAATTACGGAACGTACTAATAGTCCTTCTACTTTTTTAATTAAAAATATCAAATAATTCAATTCTTTAAAATATAAACATAATGAAAATAATAAAATATAACTAACCATCAAATTAGAAGCCACATTAGCAAAAATGCTGGAGCCAGATCCATACGATGGACTGCCTGGCGAAGACGGCGTGCGAACTTCCAAGAACCTCTCCGGCAATGGCTCACCGTCGTTCGACTCAAGAGTCGTGAAGGGTGACGGGAGAATAGCAATATCCGCCTACGTTAAAAAAGCAAGCAAAAATATAATCAAAACAATAATTTAACAAAAATTTACCACCGACTCCGTGCCGCGTGTATAGCGGCTTCGAGGCAACTTCTTGTACGGATTCACCGACACATCTTGACAAGACGGAGAGGCCAACTGAAAGCTGGAGTTCTCCGAAGACGCTGACAAAGACGCTGGCGTGCGAACTTCCAAGAACCTCTCCGGCAGCGGCCCGGAACCGCTACTGTTATTCGATCCCAGAGTCGGGAACTGTGGCGGGAGAATGGCAATATCCGCCTACATTAAAAAAGTAAGCATATCTGCAATAAAAAATTTTAATAAAATTTTACCACCGAGTCCGTGCCGCGTGTATAACGATTTCGAGGCAACTTCTTGTACGGATTGACCGACGCATCGGAGTGGGACGGAGTGGCCAACTGAAAGCTGGAGTTCTCCGAAGACGATGACAAAGACGTTGGCGTGCGAACTTCCAAGAACCTCCCCGGCAATTGTTCGCCGTCATTCGACTCAAAAGTCGTGAACGGTGACGGGAGAATGGCAATATCCGCCTACATTAAAAAAAGCAATTAAATATACCAGAATAATAATAATCATTTAGTAAAAATTTACCACCGACTCCGTGCCGCGTGTATAGCGGTTTCGAGACGGAATAGTCAATTGAACGCTGGCGTTTTCCGAAGACTCCGGCGCGCGAACTTCCAAGAACCTCTCCGGCAACGGCCCAGCACCGCCACTATTATTCGACTCAAGAGTCGTGAACGGAGACGGGAGAATGGCAATATCCGCCTACATTAAAAAAGTAAGCATATCTGCAATAAAAAATTTTAATAAAATTTTACCACCGACTCTGTGCCGCGTGTATAACGGCTTGGAGGCAACTTCTTGTACGGATTCATCGATACATCGGAGCGATAAGGAGATGCCAGCTGATAGCTGTTATTCTCCGAAGACGTTGACAAAGACACTTGCGCGCGAACTTCCAAGAACCTCTCCGGCAGCGGCCCGACACCGTTATTCGATCCCAAAGATGTGAACTGCGACGGGAGGAAGGCAATATCCGCCTATATTAAAAAAGTAAGCAAATCCAATCAAAAAATTTAATAAAAATTTACCATTGACTCCGTGCCGCGCGAATAACGGCTTCGAGACAAATTCACGTACGGATTCACCGACACATCGTGAGAAGACTGTAAGCTGAAGTTCTCCGAAGACGCTGGCGTGCGAACTTCCGCGAACCTCTCCGACAGCTGCCCGCCACTGTTATTCGACCTCCAAGACGTGAACTGTGACGGGAGGCCGGTAATCTCCGCCTATAGATAATCCGCACATTAAAAAAGTAAGCAAAAAATCTACAATAAAAAATAAACAAAAATTACCATCGACTCCGTGTCGCGTGTGTAACGGTTTCGAGGAGGCAAATTCACGTACGGATTCATCGTCACATCGGAGCGAGACGGGGATGTCGTCTGGAAGCTCACCACACCCTCTTCAGACGGTTTTGGAATTATAGCCATTCCGTAAAATCGTCCCTCCGACGGCGTTGGCGAGATGCATGTCTGCACGCTTTTGCTCGGCGAATTGCTATCGTTCGGCATGTTACGCTGTTGGAATGAATGCTATAACAAATGTGACTAACTTCAATTTGTACACATCAAAGGTGGAGCCCAAAAATTTGAAGAAATGATCGTAATTTAAAGTTATCGAAAAAATCTCCTGCTCTTTTTGCTGCTTAACAATAAAAGACCAAGGAATTTTCGGCGAATGATGCCAATCTCGAAAAGGACATTTTTAAATGCATTCTAGTCCTATTTGATGCGCTAATTCGGAATCTGAAAAAAATTTCATCGGAATTTTCAGGCCATCGCTACCAGTTTGCAACCCACCAAGGCTATGCGGATCTTTGAGCCTAAGCCTTAAGCGACTCGCCGAGGCTATGCGAAGCCTTAGACACTCACAACCACCACCCAATAGGCTACTCACCAAGGCTATACGAAGCCTAAAGCCGTAGGCTACTTGCTGGGTCTATTTTTTGGTTTCCAAAGTTTTTCATGTGACTTTTTTAAAGATGTCCTGCATTGTTTCGATTAGCTTTGAAGCGATTTAGAACGAAAAATTTGAAACATTCTGAATTCATACCTTGGTCCCCCTCGTAGTTTTTTGGAGCTTTGATTGGCTCTCACTCTTCGGCGAGTAAATTTAGGTGAAAAATACTTTCAGATTCGGAATCAACGCATCAAATAGGACTAGAATGAATTAAAAAACTTTTCGAGGTTGGCAACATTCGCCGAATTTACCAAGCTCCGCTAGCTAGCGCCCCACATTAAAAAAACGTAAAATAAAATCAAAAACTCTTTTTTTTTGCAAATTACGAGTAAAAAATAACCATAAAAAATTGAATACCCGTGGGTTGTGGAAAGGCGAGAATCAACTGCTCGATAGTGTCGATTTCCAGTTCG
>SAUE01002988.1:99716-110280 GCA_009724625.1 Deladenus siricidicola
GAAAACATTTTTTATTTTTGTTGTGCATTTTTATACAATTATTTTGCGAATACAATTCACAAATGAATTTATTAAACGTAAATGTATATAATTTTATATACATTTTTTCTCTACGATAAATGCAAATTTGTCAAATTGTTTTTCAGCTTCCGTCATCAGACATAATACATCCATTCATCTATGTATACGGATGGAGGATACGACGACAATTGTCCTTCCACGAAAGTATTAGCATAACTAATGCTTATTACCGTAGCCTTTTTGGGCTTTGTCTCGCTATTTTATCATTTTTTGGAATAATTTTTGTTATTTAAACTTTGTTTTAGACTCTATTATGTATTCCATAACTTTTTTAGCTGCAATTTTTTGCAATTTTTCCTACTTTTTTGGCTTCAAATTTTTACCACTTTTTCGGGTTCAATTTTTTATGCATACATACATTCGTACATATGTATGTGTACCGTAGCTTTTAAGAAGCATTTTTCTGCTGTTGTTGTTGTTCTTTTACCTGTTGTTTGCACAAATAGGGCGCTATCATCGCCGGGTCCTGCTGGCGTGGCCAGTCCGTACTGTCGGGGCCGATGTTGATGGTCGGTCCCTGGTCGAGTACGGTAGCGAATGTCATATAGCCGTTTACGGAAATCTGAAAGTACATTTTAAACCACATACGTACATATTTATGTTATTTATGTAAAAATGTGTTATTTATGTGAAGTGTTATTGTACCGTAGTGTAATTGTAGAGTCCACCGTAAAAGGGGAAAAACAAATGCAGATCGATGGTTTGGCCGGACGTCAAAAATCCCGGCGCCACCTCTAAATCCCCATTTTCAGGGCCGAACGGCACCAAATTCACTGAAAATTAATTAATTGCATTTATGAAAAAAATGTTTTTTTTTGCAAATTCTACACTTCTCGCCACAAGATAGAGAGAAAAGTGTTTTTGTAGACCGATTCTGAATGGATGAGTGTCGTTCTCAATAAATGAATAGATGAGGATGAGGGTCGTAATAAAAAATATTTCAAATTTTCTATTAATGGTACTGTGTACTGTGTATCCTCCCCCAAACCATCGGATTTTTTCAACCAAAAAATTTTTTCGATTTTTATTCTGAAGATATTAAGTAGGTAATTTGATGAGCAAATTCAGAATTTGTAGAAATTGTTGACGCGCAACTGATTTTTTTTTTGGGGGGTGGGGGGGGGCAAACAGCGACATTACCCGTTTACATAATTTTCTACTTTCTTTTCTCTCTATTTTTTTAAATTATTTTTGTTTTTT
The DNA here is from genome assembly GCA_009724625.1 of Deladenus siricidicola. Taxonomy (NCBI): domain Eukaryota; kingdom Metazoa; phylum Nematoda; class Chromadorea; order Rhabditida; family Sphaerulariidae; genus Deladenus; species Deladenus siricidicola. The sequence goes on from SAUE01002988.1 coordinate 100,998, forward strand.
GATTAGTGTTGGCTGTGCCATGCGCACCAGTGGCGGGCCTAGAGGGGTTAGTTACCCCCCATAGGAAATTTTTTTAATATGAACATTTCTGGAAATTTTCGCTTTTTTTAATTTTTTGTGTCAAAAGAAGGAATTCGTTGAAAGCGTTCCAAAGACATTATTAACTTTGACCCCGATAATCTTTGTAAACAGAAATATGAGCCATTGGAAACTTTAAATTTCTGGACCTTTCCCTCCTCTCCATGGGAAATTTCTGGGCTTGTCACACTACCCTGAACACCCAACTCAACAAAAGTATTTGTTTTTCTATTTGAATAACTATTGCTGGCCAACACAGACCTCCGTAGTAGGGGTTCGTGCCAGTGCCCGTGAACAGCGCGCCGGCCGTCTGCCCCGGCTGGACGTTTTGCGCGGGGCTGGGTTGGGGCGGGAGGCGTGGCCGCGGTTGTGGCGCCACTTGCGCTCGCGAAAAATTATAGAAAAATATTGCGCAAATCAATGATTTCAAAGCGATTAGGCCAAAAATATTTGAGCGCGCAATCCGCTTCACCAAAGCCCAGTCCATCTCACTAAGACTCAATAAAAATAATCGATTTTATATGGATTTAATCACTACATATGTATGTATATATAATTAACGAGTAAATCATGGTTGTTGCTTCTATGGACATCAGCTACAGTAGGTGTCAGGGTTGGCCGATTGACTCCAATCCGCAAAGGAATCCAAATGAATCCCAGATTTAGGCTCAAGCAAAAAAAAGACTGGTTTTGTACCAATTTTGAAAATTTATTTTTTTAATTAAATTAAATGATTTCAGATTAAAAACAATTCTTCAGAATCCATACAAAACCAAAGTCAGCGTTTTGCTTGAGTCTAAGATAAATTTGGATTCATTTAGATTCATTTGCGGGCTCAACCCGCAGCCGTGGGTTGCTAGTGACTGTAAAATAACAGTAGCCGGCACACTAACAGAACTGTGAAGTAAGTGTGACAATAAAAAAACAAAATATTTATATTATTATTGTAAATTCATTTATTTTTGTTATTAATAATATTATTAAAAACAAAGAAAAGTGGCATCAAGAAAGCTAGCACATTATGTACATATACATATGTATATGTATGTACATGTGTAATCGCATATGCATTACGGCATGATAGACACTGCTACATATACTGTATTCATATAGTTACATTAATGTCCTTTTTATTAAAAAAATTATTTTTTATTTTATTTTGTTGCGCTAAGCACGTTTTTTGCCTATTTTTTCCGTATATAATTATTTTATTTTTTTGAAAATTTTCAACAAAATGCGCAAACGTCAAATAAGTAGAATTTTGTGAAAAGTTTTGCAAAAAAATGTTTTTGTCTCTCATTCTCTCTCGATTGTTGTTATTCGCAAATTTCTGAAATTTCCCGGCTTTGAATTTCCGGGTTTTTGTAATTTCCGGGCTTTGTCGATTGTTTTTCGCAAATTTTCAAAAATTAATAAATCCGACATCCGGCCAAAATTAATCCCGAAAGTTTTGAGACACGAAAACCGCCGCGCCAAACACACAAAATGACGAACGAAAAAAGCCCAGACAGAACCTAGACAAAACCGTGAAACAAGCAAAACACACACACATACAGGAAATGTGCAAAAATCGGCTTAATTAATGACGGAAAATCATCACAATTTTTTGACAAGTAATGATAAAAACAATTAAACTTGCACACATACCACGTGTGTTTCAATGTATATATTATACATATGTATGTATAACAATGAACGTGTGCCATTATGTTTTAATCTCTCAAAAGGACATAAAGGCAATTATCATTGGTGGCAATTATGTTTTCAAATTGAGATTTTTTTTGAAATGAGATAATTCACAATATGTATGTAGCTCTCAATTATGTGAAGAAAAGTAAAAAAAATCACACAAAATTATCAAAAATGTACACATCTTTGCCATCAATTCCACGTTAGCTTTGAGCTGAAAATTTCGAAATTTTACATAAAAATATGCGCGAAATACATTGAGCAAAGAAATGTATTTGCACGATGAAAAATGTATTTGCATGATGAATGAATCATTGCGTTCAATCCGCCCTGAAGAATTCATTCATTTTTTCACCGAAATTAAACGCTCTCGCACACAACCGCGGCTGTAGCTGTAGCAGCAGCAGCTAAATTTAAGTTTGTGACCACAGTGGATGATTTCTAGCAATGGCTACTTTTGTTTGGCTTCCTCTTTGTCGTTGTTGTTTTGTTGTTGGTCGAGAGTGGTGTGTATGTTGTGGACGGTCCAAGTCCACACGACGACGACAACAACAAGAAAGTCAACGAAATATGCGAGGCTTTTCGTGGCTCCGGTGTGCGCGGTGCTGCTAAAATTTTTTTTGGCGGGTTGTTGTTGTTCTCGGTGTTTGTGTTGTTTTATTCGGTCGCAAAAAGTAAACAAACAAAAAATTTGAATTTTTTATATTAACTAACTATTACTACTAACTACTACTACCTACCTACTACATACCTTTCAAACTGCGCTGACCTTTCTTTGCTTCTTTGTCATTTTTATGATATTTCTTTTTTGTTGTTTACTATCACAACAATCTTTCATAAGCAATCCACAATTGCGTTCCTTGTGCGACTGTAGCAATGCATTTTTTTTTGTTATTTGTTTGCTCTGAGATCTAACGAAGATGTCACATTTACAACAATATTCTTTCTTTCCTTTGTTTTTTATTCCATCGCATTTTCTCATTTAGAATTTTTCTCTTTATAATTAGTAAATTTTTCTTTTTCTCATTTAGCGTTTTTGTCTTTTTCTCATTCTAATTTAGTAAATTTTTGTCTTTCTCACTTAGCATTTTTACCTTTCTCATTTAGCATTCTCAGTTCTGATGTGTGTAATTTGTTGACCCCATTGACTAAATCGGCCAAATTCTTGACTGATGGATTTTGCAAAATTCAAATGCAAAAAAGAAAAAAAATTGCAATTTTTTGAAGAATTTTAGTGTTGGAATTCTCAATAATGAAGAATACAATGTAAAATAATAAAAACAACAAAAGAAAATGACGTTGGTTTAATGAAATTTTCACACACACAAAATATTGTTTTTTTAATATTTATTAGTTTTGAACAAAACCCGAAAGTACATTGAAGATACAAATTGAGGATATTTTGATTGTTGTTCTCTCTAACTCTATGTTGTCTCTTTTGATTTCTGATTTCTACCATGTCTTTCTCAGTCTGATGTCTCTACGTCGACTGTCTCTGGCGATTACTGTTCTCTTTCTGGCTGATGTTTCTGTCGCTTGCTTTTTTTCCTCGTTCGTTGTTTGTCTGTCTGTTGCCTCTCTCTAACTGCTGCCACTCTTGATTACGGTAACAAAAAATACTTCTGCTTTAATTACCCATGGTCAAGGTTGGAGTCATTTGCTTAGTTACTTCGGAGTCTGCTAATTTGACTCCGCAGATAATTCCTAATTTTTGAGTAAATTCAAAGCACTGTATGGGTACACAGTACAGCTTTAGTAAGGTAACTACTGTATATAATAACTTCTGTATATATATAACTACTGTATATATATGAATCGTTTTGTTTTTTGCTTCGGTTGACTTGTTCTTTCCGTCATTTTCACGTGAAGAACGAACGAACACAAACATTCATTCTTCAGTCTTTAGTCATATTCTCCACTTTTCACTTTTCTTTCGAACCTTTCCTTTCCTTTTAAACCTTTTCTTTTCTTTCCTTTCCTTTTGAAATCGAATTGAAATTGGTCGTTTGAGGCGAAAAATGAAAGCCGAAAGTGACGGTCGGTCGGTCGGTCAAATATGCGCGCACAAATAATTTAATTCAATTTAATTTTATTTTATTTTTATTAAAGAATTGGAAATTATTTTTGGAACGCTTTGAATAGGTCATTATCTTCTTCGAGCTTGGTACATACACTTTTTTGTGTATTACTCGAATGAACTTTGTGTGAATTTGAAGCTAGAACTTTGTGTGTAGCTAGCAAGAAGACACCCTATGTATTTACATCATGAAAGTTGACTACAAAACTTAAACTTATTTATTCTTCGATAAACAAAAAAGGGAAGAAACATTTCGATATTTAATCGTTAACGTCTAAGCAGTATGCTTTATATATATGGACACAACAACAACAAACAACAACAACAAAGCTGAACTTGCGTGTTTTTCAAGTAAATACATAGGTATGTACGTATGCGTGTTCGTGTATTTGTATGTATACCTACATACATATCTACACATATATGTACGTACGTGTCTATTCAATTCCGCCTTGTGTTTTGACTTCCGCCTTGTTTTTGAGCTTAAAATGTTGAAACGAATGAATTGGGGAAGAATGAATGAGAATGAATGAGAATGAATGAGAATGAATGAGAATGAATGAGAATGAATGAGAATGAATGAGAATGAATGAGATGAGATTGTGTGAATGAATGAGTGAATGATTCGTTGATTAGAAAAGCTTTTAATTCTTTTTGGATTAATTAAAAATATAAAATTTGTCACAAATACACAGTTAGTTAAAAACAGTTAAAAATAAAACCGCCGCTTCAAACAAATTTCAAAGAGGAAGTTCAAACTGAACTCATTCCCAGCCGGCTGACTGGCTCAGTGCTGCCAAAAATGATAAATAAATTGAAAAAAGCTTTGAAAATATTTTATTTTTCAAAAATTCGCCAAATTAAAATAAAAGAATTTATCTCTTGCAAATTTTGTTACACGCGATCATTTTTCATGAAATATTTCACTGAACTAACTAGTAGCGCCCTGAACATGAACTTATGTAGCTTCACCTTGAGAAACATTAACTTTTTCAAGTAAAGAAGCAAAATGTTTGCTTTCGTCGGTTAAAATATTTTATACTTTAAATTGTATTCCGTATTACACAGTTACGTTTTTAGCGCCAATTCTTGAGATTGGCGTATGCCTACAACGCCTGCCAATCACCCAATTCCAATCACCAATGCTCGCAATTGGCAACAAAAGCACGCCAGACACACACATACGACACACACACGCACACACACGCACAACCTTGACATTGTGTGTGTTGTGTGCCAAGTTGAATGTCGTTGTTTGTTGTTTGTTTTTGTGGGTTTGGCGTTCACGACGTAATTAAGCAAACATTTGTACTTTTCTTTGAAAATGGGTTTACCAATTTGCCTAATTTGCACCTTCGCATTCTAATTGCTGCGCAAATTGCGTCAAAAAGAATTTTTGAATTTCAACAAAATATTTTTTTCGATTTTTTGAAAGTTTTTGGCGTTTGAATGAAACGAAAACAAATTATTTTGAATTTTTTTACATTACTTTGTTCTTACTGTTAAATTTTCTTCTTACCGTTACATCTTACCGTTACATACCGATACATCTACCGTTACATCTATTGTCATATTTTTATTATTTTTATTTTTTGTTACATTTTGCACTTAGTTACATCTACCGTAACACTTGGTTTTTACCGTTACATTTTCTTTTTACTGTTACATTTTGTGCTTACCGTTACATTTTGTACTTACAGTTACATTTACCGTAACATATTGTTCTTACTGTTACTTTCTGTACTTGGTGTTACATCTACCGTTACATTTCGTGTTGTTTACCGTTACATATTGCAATAACCGTAAAGTATATGTATGTATATAGAAAGTGCTCGTATGTACATCGTATGTATGTATATCGTATGTATGTGTGTGTATGTATATCGATATTAATTAATTAAAGAAAGTGCGAAACATCCATAAAAAGAAAGAAAATATATGCGCAACACCCCCCCCCCTCCTCCTTTCCCCCCTTTTTGACGTCACAAATTAATAATAAGTTTTTGTCTTCCGTATTCAAATGCGTTTTGCACTGCAAATTTGCATAGTGCAAACTAATGAATAATAAGGGCAAAATGCCAGATTAAAAGGCTAAATTTAAGAAATGTTTCGAAAGCATAGAAAGCGAGAAGAAACAGCAGAGAAAGCAGAGAAGGAGAGAGAAACATCACAGCAAACAAAAGCAGAGAAAACAGCAGAGAACGGAGAAAAAATAAATGAACAGCGGACAATGAAGAGAGAGAGAAAGAGAGAAAGAGAGAGAAAGAGAAAGAAAGAGAGAGAGAGACAACAGAGAAAGCAGAGTAAAGAAACATTTATTTTTATTAATTTAATTTCATTTTTTAAATATATTTTAGAACAAAAAGTTTGCGCATCAAATTCACACAAAACTTTGAAAATTAATCATCGAACTTTAAATTTTTCTGGAGGTACAAGAATTAAAAAAGTTAATTTTATTGAAAAAAAANGGGTGGGTGGGTGAATGGATGGCTCTCCCCCCACTAAACCATTCGCTTTTGTCAGTGTTTGGTTTTTTGCAAAAATTTACGCAAATATTTTTTTGCTTGTTTAATGAATGAATGAATGCGAGCAACAGTAGTTTAACGGAAATATTTGCACAACAACAATTTACGGTAAATGTTAAATGTCTCATTTCCACTCACACACAAACACATTTTTGCCATTTGGTTTGCAAACCGGTTTCTAATTATTTATTTATTTACTTTTTTTATTTATTTATTTTTTGTTGTGGCCAAAGAAGACAAATCATCGCCCATACACATATATGCATACATAATACAGTAAACACACACACACACGCACACATGCATGCACGCATGCATGCATAGTTAAGTAATTTTGTTGATTTTGCATTAATTTTATATTTCTATAATTTGAGTATTTCTATTTTGTTCATGTTGTAAAATTGGTAAAAAAAAGTAAAATTGGTTTCGTAAAATCTTGAAAAATAGAAAACAATTATTTTTCTTACATATTTGCGATATAGAGAATTTGTCATAATGTTATTGTATTAAATGATCCTATTGTGCAGATATCAATCAGTAAACGAATTTTACAATACAATTTTTGTTTCTTACGTATTATCCGACCGCCAAAAAATTTTTTTCAGGTTTTTTTAGGTTTTCTGGCACGGAGAATTCGAATTTAGTAATGTTTCTTACTAATTTTGTTGTTTTTGTGCAGTTTTTGGCACTTTCAAAAAAAAATTTTTTTTGACGGTCCGATAAAAATTGTTCAGAACCCAATTTTTTTTTATGAAAACAAAAATTTTTTTTTGCGAAATATTAAATTCATTTTCGACTCACCCCTGCTGGTTCTTTATACCCAAACCAACTTGCATATTTTTTATTTAAAAAAATTACAGAAATTTAGCTTTTCTGCAAAGTACAGTAATTCCGCAAAAAAAAGTACAGTAATTCCGCAAAAAAATATTTATCTTTCCGCAAAATACAGTATCTTTTATCTTTTTACAAAGTGCAGTAACTTTTAGCTTGTTTGCAAGGTACAGTATCTTTTTTCTTTCTGCAAGCTACAGTAATCTCAAAATAGTTTTGAGACAATTTTCAGCAAATTGTCAACAAAAAAAACTCTTCTTCGAAAGTTCTTTGAAGTTTTCGTTCAGTTTTTTCAAATGAATAATTTTTTCGAATTTCTCAATTATTTTGGATTTGCCTTTTTTAAATTTAGACAAAAATTTCATTTTTCAAATTATTTCACTTTTAAATTAATTTCAAGAATTCAAAAATGCATTAAACGGATTACCCTTACTCTCTAAATCATAATTCCTTACTTTACTTTACTTACTATAACACTTACTACTTAGAATGATCATTACTCTACTACTCCACTACTATAACTCTTTACTTTACTTTTCTTACTTATTACTTAGCGTGATCATTACTCTATTCTAACACTTTACTTACCTTACTTTTCTTACTACTTACTACTTACTTACTACTACATAAACAATTACTTCACATTACTTTTCAATAACTTTTTTTTCTATTTTTTGAAACTTTTTAATACTTTTTTTGCGCGCGGAAATGACAAATTCTTTTAATATTGAAAAATATAAAATAATAAAAATATTGAAAAGCGAAAATTTTCTCTCATTCAGAGCATTACATTGGGTCCCATTCGCAAATGTGCTCCACATCGATTTCAATTCCTCGCGCTACATTCTCTACGGTATTGCGCGCGGCGGCGACGCTGAAGCTGGACGTGTCGTCGCTGTTCGTCATTCTGGTGGCCGCCAACTCGCTGCGGCACGCAAATTCGCACGCATTCGCCACCGCCTCAGCCTCTGCCTCTGCCGCGGCCGCCGGCGCCGACGATGACCCGCTGGCGCACATCGACGTCGACCAGGAGCCGAACATCTGCAAGGACTACCCCCTCTTACAGTAAGCCTACTCGCCTTCTACATATCTGTACATATATATTTCAGCGTTTTTTGGTGAATTCAAAATTGCACAATACATATGTATCAAGTATCAAGTACATATGTATCAAAATATATGTATATGGTGAAAAAGAGCGGAAATTACAGGGTGCGGCAGAAAACATCACGAGTTTTTGGAATAGAAACTTTGTTTCGTTATAAATCAAAAAACTAACAATTAATAACAATAAGCAACAGTTGTGGCTATAACATATTTAGTTGGTTTCGAAGTGGCACACTTGTGCTACGATACAGAGCGTTAAACGCGTCAAAAAAACCCTTCTAGTTCGAGCCCCTGGACGTTCGTTTTACATTTGAAAATAAAATATTGAATGAAGATGAAAAATTATGAAATCAGACGTACTGGTAGAGGAAAGCATGGGCTATCCAAATTAATAACAATATACCGGAAAAGTTCAAACATAGAACAACAAAAAATTTTGATGATCGTTTTTTTTGCCGCACCCTGTATAATTTGAAATAACAGTAATTCGCTGAATAGTTCTACACATTAATGCATTCAGAATGAAATAAACTGAATAATAATAAGATAAAAAATATTTTTTTTTGCTTTAAATATTTAAATTTTTTAAATTTTTTTGAATTTTTACTTTGTTCAAGAGTATGTATTAGACTGTCATCATCACCGGCTTTGCATGATCAATGGCAATGGTGTGCAAAAAAAGTATGCAAAACAACACATTTTCTCTTTTTCCCCACAAATAAAGTAAAAAGAAAAAAAGAAAAAAAGAAAAAAAAATTTAAACTTTTGCTTAAATTTTCCAAAATTTTTATTTTTCTTAAAATTTTAAAGAAATTTTTCTTTCAAATTTAATAAAGACAATTTTCAACGATTTTTCCGCAAATTACAATGTCAGCAAATGGCATCGTTTTGACAAATGTCGACATTCGACAAATGTCAGCTTTTTTTGTTCGGGCGCATATGTCAGGTTATTCTCCAAAAAAATGTTGGAAAACCA